>JACJUY010000364.1:90286-148475 GCA_014220935.1 Platorchestia sp. MABIK
CGCCTGCATAATTCGGATGCCACAGGACCGCCTTCATAATTCGGACGCCACAGGACCGCCTTCATAATTCGGACGCCACAGGACCGCCTTCATAATTCGGACGCCACAGGACTGCCTTCATAATTCAAGCACCGGCAAGCCTGACAACTCAGGGCAGTGTAAGCACCGACGCTGTTGCGAACGATTCTACGAGTATTTAACCCATAAATTCACTGCAGAAGCATAGATTGAAAATAGTTGAAAATCCATATTAAATACAAGCGTCATTTAAATGATGACTTGTTAAAAATAAGATGGAGAAGAACGAGAAGGATCACGCCAAAGATTAGATTCGATGTTTAAACCTCCCTAACCGCTAAAAAAAGCGTTCCGAAGAGAGGAAGGAAAAAGGCGCGATTTAGTATACTGGAACGCGGAATCTATGCAGAAGGGATATCGTTGGATATCCCTTCTGCATAGATTGGATATACCATAGAAACAGTAAGTTGAGAAAGAAGTTTATGAAACAAGATAAAAGTTGAAGAAGAGAGTAGTAGGTGGGGAAAACAGGACAGCAGTGGATCACACCAAAACTAGTATGATGAAATAGAAGACGTATGTGTAGCCATAACACAACTGGGGGCAGTGTGCGTACCGACGCTGAGCGTAACTTAGACCAGCACGACGCAGTACGAGATAACAGGGAACAGAAGCCCCACAGTCAAATGGCTCGTGAGCGCCAGCAAGAGCACGAGGGAGAGAATACCACGAAAAGTCTCATAATAGCAACAGCGGTGTAGGATGAAAGACAAACAAAAAAAGAACGTCGAACAGCAAGTTTATACAGGCGAAAAGAAGTCATTGTTCACTTAGCGTGTGAAAGTAAATCATTAGACCAAATAATCTAAAAAGAATGAAAGGGATATTTAATTAAAACTTGGGTAACAATATGAAGACGTACGCAGAAACTGGGCAGCCGCACGTAGAACGTACGCAAGAAATTGGGCTAACAACACGTAAGAATTACGCAGAAACTGGGCTAACAATACGTAGGACGTACGCAAGAAACTGGGCAACAACACGTAGAACGTACGCAAGAAACTGGGCTAACAACACGTAGGAATTACGCAGAAACCAAGAGCCTCAGTGAGCGAACGTCGTGCGTGGTGGTGGCGGTCACCAGGCGGTGAGCAGCAGGCAGCGGCGTTGCCAAGATCACGCAGGCACACACACACATAGAGCAGCAGCTCATCACTCGTCGCCAGAAGGCCCGGCGTCAGCCGACGCACCCCTGAGTGTAGTTGCTGAGCTGCAGCGGCCTCCCAGCTGCCAACTGCCACTGCCGCACTCCATAGCAGGGTTCAACAGCAGGGATGCGTGTTCTAATCCTACTTCTACATGCACCAAAAATGAAGCCCAACGTCTTCGAATCAGCATCGGTTTGGATGCTATTTACATTCATTTGCTTGAGGGAGTAGAATAGAGAGCAAGCCATCACGATTTAGGTCATCTGCCTCACGGCCGACATGTACATGAGAAATGCTGATGCCCGAGCTTGAATCGGCTGTCAGAATGGTGAACCATTTAAATAAATGTGATGTAGATTAAAATACGAGCTGCTTGCTTTGCACATACAAAATGTCAGTAACCACGCACGAATACCTCAGTTGAGTATGAAAATTTGGGCGTTGTCCCTATAAGTGTCCCAACCTTGCTTGTTGCGGGCAGAACTCTTTTCGTCCACATTGCCCGAATGTGAAATGTGGGAGTGTTCAAACTAGGAGTTAAATGATTTAAGCGCAACTAAAGTAATTTTTTTCCAATCTTATGTTTCTTAGCCTTCCAACTCTACTTCTTTGCTATTTACCTATACATGGTTCGTTCTCTTTGCAAGTGCTCGTGTCAGCGGGATTACAGCGAATTTTACGCGAGTATTTCCTTCATAATGAAGGTTGACATTGTGCATTCTCAAATTATTATGGAAAGCAACGCTACCAAACAGCCAGTAGTACACAGAAGGAAGCCCACGTAGAGCAAGGACTACGGTATTTATGATGACGCCCGACTCGCAAGACAGAAGCTTGAGTCCAACAGTAGGTACGCAAGATTATAAAAATAAATACACGCCAAACTCCAAGAAACAGGCCATTAATCTCAAATTTATCAATGATTAGAACAGCGATACGAAAACCAGCCTTTTACATAACTATCGTACTAAAGAGCACATCAGTAATGGACGGCCTTAGTCGTTCAGCAGTGACAAGTAGAGAGAAATATTTTCTGCTGTAGATCACATTGCGCAGGCTCGCGAACACCTGATTCTCGTACTGTGCAGTGACTCACAATGCTTGGCACTGTTAGTGTTCAGTCGCACAAATTCCACAAAATCGGAACATGGCAGGTCCATGGGACCAATGTAGCAAGTTTGGATGGGCCCGGCAGTAAAGCCCTGTATTTATTGACGCCACTGATGACGTATCAATGGACAGGGCGTGCACAGAGAAGCAGACACTAGGCTTGAGCTTGTCCCTTCAAGGTGAATCAGAAACCTAAAACGCAGGACAAAACTTAAACCTTCACACTGCGGTGCCCACCGACGGCAGTGTGAGCTTAAACTAGCACTCACACGAACTATTAATGAAAGGTGAAAATTCTAATTACAGGAACGGCCAAGCTTCTTTTGGATGTAAGAGTAGTAGAACACTTAATTTAAGTTGGCACAGTGAGATTTGTCGAAAGCTTTTTTCTTGCCTTTTTTCAAAACAAGGACGAAAGAAGCTGAATTTATTAGACGCCCCTTGGTGACAGTTTGAGAGTCAGATATTAACGATAAAACTTATAACTAAACGTGCTTACAAAGAAATCAAATTTAAATGTAAAGTTTAAAACGCGGAGTTGAAGCTTTGATAACAAAGGAGCCAAAGATTTGCAAAAATCAATGTACAACAGTAGTTGAATAATAAGTTGCTATAAAAACCATTTCCAGGTCGAAAATAAGTAGAAAAAACAAGAAAAATTGATAAACATTTTGAGCATTCAAGATCGGAGTTGCGTACATTCTGAGTCACCAGAATTTGAGAAAACAAAAGTTACAAATTAAAATGAAGAAAAAAAAATTAATCAACGTTTCATGATATTTCTCAAAATTATCCTCATATTTTGAACTGCACGTAGGTGCACATCGAACCAATTCGTCTGAATATCGCTCGTCCATAAAGTGATATTCTACAAAAAGTTCAATTAATTATACATTTGAACGCACTTTCATTGGCAAGAAGTAAACTATTGAAAAATGTAGAAAACTTGAGTTTGCAACAATAAAATTACCCAGAAATAAAATACAGTCCTGTCCGTCTGACACTAAGTGAAACATCAGGCTACAGGAAAATCAGACCATGAAAAAGCACAATTTAGATAGGATTGGAATAGAAAATTCTGACGGTGATGAAATCAATGACTAGGAGATTAGATTAGTTTGGGCTTCCCTAACAACAACAAAATTGTTTCAAAGAGAGGAAGGAGGAAAATGCCATTAATTAAAAAGCTAAGTGAAAGCGGAATCAACGCACAAGGTGTGTTCTCACACAACATTCCCTGCGCATAGAAACAGTAAGTTGCGATGCAAATTTATGGAACAAGATTAAATCTGGAGAAGAAAGCTTGACCTCACATGGGTGCTGAAAAATAGGACAGCAGTGAGCCAATAAAAATGACCCGTAACCAAGGAAAAAAATTATTCATTTAAAAAAAAGGTAGGCTTACCTAACTCTCAGTTCCGGACCTCTGATCTTCCCCTTGGGAGCGCTAATCCATCGATACAATATTTATATCCCCCTGGCGATACGCATGCCTACGTTTTCTCTAACGAGTTCACACAAACAGTGTTGTTGACAAAAGCCATCTAGCCTGAAGCTACAGAACAGCAAACGTTTACGACGGCAAATAAGTTATTCAAAAATTGGTATAAATACAAAACAAAAATTACTTCAGACAACTAGCCAGTTTCTACCTTAGAATATAGAAATGAATGAAGCAAAAAACCCAATATTTACCTCAAAAGATGAGCTTCGGTGGAACGTGTAATACTACAAAATAGGCTAACCTAATCTTAACTGAACAATGTCACAAATACGCACACCTACAAATAAAATAAACAAACCACAAGCAGTGTGCAACACGCAGTAGACTGACCAGTAACTATCAGGGCAGCACATACATAAACTTGCTCTGAAATTATTTCCACGTGTACACACACAAATACAAACGTCACCAGGAATGTAAGCACAGAACACCAAATTCAACTTAGGACTAAAATAACGCTTAAACTTTCCTCATTTATCAACCGACTCACCGGGTCGCTCCTCGGCAGCGACCCTGTAGAGTCGGTTGACAAATGAGAGAATTTTAAGCGTCGTTTTCGTCCTGCGTTGAATCCCGCTTTCAATGAGCACACCCAAGAACACCAGCAAGCAATAGGACGTGGAAGAACAAGAGGACAGCGGAGGCTCACATGATAGCAGACGTTCATGGGCAGCTGGGACGAGAGGATGACGTGCTGCAAGGTGCCGTTCTCGTCCACGATCTGCTGGACGACGTGGCCGGGGGGCACCTGGACGGGCAGCGCGATGGGAGGGTTCGAGTTGGTCGACACCATCCGTACAGTTGCCGGGCCTGCGGCAACACGCATCATCAGTTACAACGCGCTATTAAAAACCTACCTTAAAACTACGAAAAATGCTGGCCTTCACGTTTTAAAATCTATACAATAAAAATGGAAATAATACTAGTCTTCATGAAAATCTATGCAATAAAAAAATAAATATGCTAGTCTTCACGTTTTACAACCATACAATAAAAACAGGAAGAATACTAGTTTTCGCGTTTTAAAAACCTTTCTTTACTATTACATAAAAAAGTTTTAGCCTCCCTTTACCACGACAAAGATGTTCCAAGAGAGGAAGGAGGAAGGCACCATTTAGTATGGAGTTGAGGGAATGTGGAATCTATACACAAGATGCTCAGAAACTGTAAGCTAAGAAAGAAGTTTGTGAAACAAGAAAAAGTTGAAGAAGAAAGTAGTAGGTGCTGAAAAACAGGACAGCAGTGAACCGAAAAACGATGGTTGGTAACAAAACAAAAAAAATATTCTATTTCAACAAAAAGGAAGCCTACCAAACCTTTAGCTCGGGCCCTCACGTAGTCCCCCTGGGAGCGCTGATTCCCACAGATACAATAGTTGTATCCCCCTGAGGGGACTGGGACCAAAGCACATATAGAAAAGGAAAAGCATCATTCACTCGATGCAGGCAGCTCTAGTGGAAGGGGGACTTATAACACTGGATACGCTACAAAATATGAAGCTCTAAGTTTCCAATTTAAAACCGTTCCGATGGTAAAAATGTAGCATAACAATTTTTTAATGACCAGGAGATAAAGCGCTACACTGAGAGCATCAAAGACAACGCTCATCTAAAGCAGACAGCAATGATTGATTGATGAGTTAGTTTTAGTCTCCCTTACCACAACAAGGATGTTCAAAGAGGAAGGATGAAGGCACCATTTAATATGGAATTAAGGGAACGCGGAATCTATGCGCAAAAGGTGTTTTCGCCCAGGGTCCCATGTGCATAGAAACAGTAGGTTCAGAAAAAAGGTTATGAAACACGATAACAGTTGAAGAAGAAAGTCAGAGGTACTAAAAAACAAGACAGCAGTGAACTGAAAAAAATGGCCCTTAACAAAACAACAAACCTTTTATTTCAACAAAAAGAAGGCCTACCTAACATTCAGGTCAGAACAAAGCAGACAGCAGCCACAACATGAGGGTCATAGCATACTGGAGATTGTGAGAAGAATGAAATGAATGAAAAATGAATCGACGTTCCCTGACTATGAATAAGAGCTCAACAGTTTCCTCCAGCACTTGCATCTGCAGAAGACCGTAGAGGACTCTCGTATGGATCGAGAATAAGCTCTTTACAATCCGATGACGAGAGAGGGGAGCGCCAAAATATCCCAAAATATTCACTTCTAGGCAATAGAAGATCATAAATTTTTGGGGCCAGATACTGAAACCGAGAAAGTAAACAACCCCAAAAGCCACAAAATGCCAGCGCAGACAGCGGAGCATCTCACTAGACCACCACCCAACGAGAAAAATAGGGCATAATCTGAGCCGCTGAACTTTCTCTCCCATAGAATATATTTGAGTTTTTCCTACCCCAAGCTTAAAATAGCCACAGCCTGAAATTAATGACGCTATCCCCAGTAATCAAATGTGTTTACACCAGCAGTAAACTTACCTAAAATGAGCATTCCGATAAAAGTTTAGCAGCAACGTGAAAAATTAATTTTCTATCAAAGTTAAAACCTGTACCATCAGTAAAATTATATAGTCTCATGTTAACACATTCTTCCGAAAAGTTACCAGAAGTGTTGTGCAAAAGTAATCTAAATAATAGACGAAACAAAGCTTTGTAAATCTAGAACAACAGCTGCATAAAGAAGGCGGCGGCAAGTTCAAAACAAGGCAAAGACGCACACTCCTTCCAAAACAAAACATGTTGATCACAACAGTAGGGTGCATCGATCACAAAGCGTACAATTACCGTTAAGCGCCCACCTGGATAATGAGGCTTATATTTGCCCTCGAGATCTGCGTATCAAAGAATCACCAAGTTACCGAGAAAGATGCAACGAGAGCAATGAACTTTATGCTGCGTGCGTGGTGTAATGAACGCAAAAACGAGATGAAAGCACATTGAAGCTCGCGTTTTGCTAGACTGTTTATAAACAACAGACTTTTAGCGAGACCGAACAAGCTCGGAGAATCGGTAGCAGCTTCCACAACATTTTCCCAACTCGTGGTTCACAGAACAGGAATATATATAAATCCTAGCGATGTAAACAAAAAGATGCAAAACATAACACGCAAAACAGGATTTCGAGAAACAAGTTTATCACTGCTGCACCACTTTCCGTTAGGCAGTTCACAAACTGAGACTAAAAATAAATTACGTAAGATAAACAAAGAAGAAGACGTAAACTCAGCCGCCGTCGGTGGGATGGGGAAGATCAAGAGCAAGCGCAGATACGCAGGCGCGAGGGAACGGAGGCGAGTTGGAAAGCGCACCGCCCTAAGCAAGTCTCATCTAACGGGACCGGGGGGGACGAGCGCCGCATACCGAACCTGCGCATAACCGCACCGCGGCACCAAAAACTGCCCCGCTAAGTAGGTAAAGGTCGCGTGTCAGAATGCGCGTGCTTTCAGCTAGCCATGCGAGAGCAATGCGTATACGCCTCTGATTTGGAATGAGAGACAACAACAAATTTCTCACCTTGAGTTCATTAAGCGTGCATAGTCTTGATCGCTATCATGATATACTAATGACGAGGAGGTATTATATTTTAAAACTATAAAACTCGCTACAGCAAGTGGTATTAACGCAGGCAATTGGACCTACAAAGTTTTTATTACTCTGGAAACGCGGAACGTGAGGCAGCTGTCTGTGAAAACGATTGATGGACGAACGCGACAACGCTCCTCCGTTCATTTAAATGGCCAGGTGTGGTCGGCGGGGCTCTCGCCTGATTAATGAATGTTGCACGTTTGCAATGCATAAATTATGAGAATTTGGATTAAAAAACAAATAGTCGTAACCCATGAAGGAGAATCTAATGAAATTCATTGAATCCTCAAACCAATTAAAAGACGTCACACAGGACGATCGATACTGTTGCGATGACGCGAGCGCAGTCTTAACTTTTGTCGTGATCTTTAAGCTTGCAATAAAATTATTGTACAACTTTTTTTTTAAGTACATCGGCTGTGATGTAATTGACAGGAATAATTAGTGGTATCTGACAGAAAAAACAGCTAAATATTTACTGCTCCAGTTTACCGTCAACCGCACTTAAGTGAGACAAAATTAAGTGTTCATAGCAAAAATAGCGGCTAACGTACGCTTCTCTGCGACTTCAATTTCCTAAACTTCGAGCGCCATACAATAATGAAGCGCAACCACGATCTTCACGCGTGTATGAGCTTTAAAAGCTTTCCAGTACTATAGAAAACTGCTACTTACATTTACAGTCAGAATAAATAAAAACATATTTCACGTCAAGCGTAACCAGATGAACTACCGCACAACCCTTACCCTAACACGCGCGAGTTCATTTTGTACGCGCGTGAGAATGAAAGCCTTGAACCATTTCAGCGAATTAGAAATCTGAAACTGGAAGTGTACCACGTGCATTACTTTCACGTCGAATGCACTGTTTGAAAATTTTAAATCTGATGGCAGGAACAGCAGCACACAGTAAAGAGGCGTTTACAGAATCGAACTCTTTACAGATAACGTTCCCGCGCAATATAGGGCTCACTTTCGACAGCACCAAGTGAAAGGGAGTCAGTTAGATTCATTACGATGTGTAAGGAAATACAACTGCCACCCAAATCAGACTAGAATAATTGTACGAGACCGATCAAGAACCTCAAATGAACAACACCTCGCGTTCCCTTTACAAAAGTGATGGTGCATGACCCAAGGCTAGCATTTATCTCACAAATCGTCGTCAGGCGTCAGAGCTAAATTGTTCATGGACTTTCAGCATGACTGGGGAAATACACTAGGTCAATCACAGTATCGGGATTATTCTAGACCATCACAGGAAAACGAGCGAGAAAACTAGAGAAATTTGATTACAGTAACTTTCTTAGAAGTGAAAATGATTAACTACAAACTGCACAGGTCAAATCTTGTTTTTGATTGCGGCTCTTCAAGATTATGAATCTTGAACAGCCGCACTCTAATGTTGTCAACACACGGCTCACTCGGTGTAATTAATATGCGAGGATTTCATTTCACTTATGCGCAGTCCGAACTCACGCAAGCGCATGTTTTCACATAATGACTATATATACACACAGAACACAGCACACCATTTCCATTACTATGTTATGTACTTGATACGTTGAAAACATGAATGAAAATTTGGATGAGAATTAGGTAACATCGCAAGAGAAAATAGAAAAGGTTGGATAATACATTGAGACTTCAAGGTACGATGAAAATTCTCAATTTCAACAGGCATATTTGCTTGTGAGGTTAGTTGATTCCATTACATCGCCTTGACTTTGCAAACGAGAGCTCAAATAAACTGCATATCAAACAAGAGTAAACTCCATATTAAAATAACCAAGTATCCAGCACATCCATATTAAAGAGTAACAAGAGTGAAACGCTCGTGGTGCAGATCTGCATACGCAATCCAGAGTGAGCGTCGTTTGCTAACTTACGCGAAAGTAGGAACACTGCAGCTCCACTCGTGTCTGCTAAATTTCGGTCAGTTTTTCTTCGCCAAAAGTTAATTTCTTTCGCAAAAAGCAGGTTTTGTTTGAGCAGAGTTGAGTGTCGGCCTTGCTCATAGGCACGAGCATATTGATACAACTAGAAATGAATCACTGCCATCTTTTTCATCGACAGGAGTTATGCACACTGATTCTCCAAAATAAAGAACCCCTACAAAAAAAGAATTAAAAGTGCAATCGGGAGCAATTTTTCGGTACTGCAATTTGTACTAATTCACAATAAAACCCTCACGAAGTAGATGGAAGCAGCATCCAAAGAGATGATACACGCACTCTTCCTACTCACCTGACATGACGCAATGAGGCCCACGTGTTAGTGAGCAGTGAACCCAGCAAGAAAATGTTGCAAGGGATGACCAAGATGAAGGCATTGAAGTTTTCATCATGAGTGCCAGTATCTAGAGAGGATGTTATTCTATCGGGCAGCGGGAACGTGCATTGAAGGCAGTTACGAGTTTTAGTGTCAGTCCAAGGCTTCACCTACTCATACACTCGTGAATTGAAGCATCATCACCTGTTCTATCGTAAATATTTCTTGAGGTATTCAACGTTTCATTTAGCATAAGCCAATACCAACCCCATAATATTCCCTCATCACAAGAAGCTCACCCTGAATCTTACATGGCAGCGCTCACTCGGGATGGCATCAAAATGAGGTCAGAACGCACTTCCAGCTCGAGCTGGCAGACGACTTCGGAACGCTACAGCGTTGTTTAGCCGCAACAAGTGCAACTTGAGCCCTGGAATAGGAAAGGCCGGCAAGAGGACGCTTGAGAAAGTAAGCATAAACGAAAGAATGAGAGGAGGAGGAGGAGGGAAAGGGGGAAGGAGGAAAAGGGGGGAAGGAGGAGGATGTGACCCAGTAACGGACCACGACAGCAGGAGCAGCAGCGGCACTGCAGGAGCTGGAGGGAGGCAGCGGTGGTGGGGCACCTCACACAGCGGGCACTCAACTTGTGTGGTGGTGGTGACCGAGCTGTTGCAGCACCACACGCCTCCACTGAGTAGTCCAGTTCTGTGTACCAAGAAACTCTACCTATGTAGGCCTAGTTACTAGCAATGTAGATATAGTTACAAGCAATGTAGATCTAGTTGCAAGCAATGTAAACCAAGCAACTGGCAATGTAGACCACGTAAGTAGCAATGTAAACCTCGTGAACTACTCAATTCAAAATAAGCTTTCTTAACATAGGCATGAGTTATTTCAACGAGTATAGCTTTCGCAAACTTTTAAAAATTCCAACTTTGTTATCTTCTGAGCTCCGAAACTCGCAGATTCTTTTCAGAAGAATCTTCATGCAATTTTTAGAGGGAGAAATAATTAAATCATATTTCGGGATACGACATGAACAAAAAACTCATTCGAGGTTAGAGCGCGTAAAAGTTCGTTCGCTACGTTCACTACACTTTTCACGACAAAGGGTAGGAAGTTTGCTAGAAATTTATATCAAATCAACACTAACGTGCGAGTCTTCTGCAGCAAATTCTAGAGCTTTAAAACAGGCGAAGAAATTCATATCAGTATCCACAATTGCTAGTAATCTTTATAAGATCCTTCCATAAATCTTCGAAGAATCCTTTTCAAACGATAGCGCAAAAAGTACGTCAGTAGTTCTCTTGGCCATTCAAGGGTGATTTTGCGGTTTCACCGCAAAATCACTCGAAGCAAGTTCGCGTTGTGCCACAAGTGCACGCATTAATGTAAAGCAAGACCTTCGATCCCTCGTCTCAACATTCAAAGCAAAAATATTGAGTGCGCTGTCTACCAGTGCACGGAGAGTCATTATGTGCAATCCAGTGGAACATTATGTACAATCCATTTCAGACATATTGATTTGTACTTCTTGAACGGATGATGGAGCTGGACTGCGAAACGTTTTCCCATTAAGTATGATTAATTTCACTGGAATTTTTCTCGTTAAGTTCCTCACCCAGTGGAATTGATCATCAGCTCTAACAGACTTCATTCTGTCTTCCAAAGCGTGAAAAAGGCCCTGATTAAGAAGTTTTTATAGGATCAATTTGTACAATTGAGGTAACAGAAAATATTTATTTTTTTAGCCCATTCTGATTTTACATTTAAGCAAATTGTCAGGGCTCAACAAGCATCTACCCCATTTATTGATTTGCTTTCAGAATCAATGACACGTGAAAAAAACGCCCGCGGGGGGAGGAGTTAGTGAATTTCATCATGCAGGAAAGGCTCTCAAGAAACGTGAGGAAACAAAAATTCTTTAATGTCTGCGATAGTATCGGAAAATTTCAAAAAATTCACGAGGAACTTGCGCATCCTAGTAAAGTCCTGAGATATTAGAACTCCAATCGAAATAAAAGCCAGAATTTTGCACGGATTTTTATGAAGACGTAACTAAAATTACGAGTGTTCATTTGAAAGATAACGCGAACAATAATTTCAACGGACAAAATAAGTTCATTAACGAAAAAGCTACAACTCCACAGCAATCAGCATATGAAGACATTTTGTCCAACTCCCAGATCGTAGTAGGCCTGAGAGACAAGAGCAAAACACTTAGCACGAAGGCTTATCTATGAGTAAAATACAGCAAGGATAGGCCATCAGGTAAGGAGCTTCTATGGGCCTAACTACACACGTAGACCTAGCAGCTCAAGCAGGACAGGCATGCCCAAGAAAGGCGGTCACAGCGTTCGTGAATGAGTAGCAGATAAAAATTAAGAGGAGGAAAAACTCGCATCCACAAAATAATCAGCTGAAGTAAAAGCATTTCACATCGCAAGACGACTGGTACAAAGCCGTACTATCTGAAAAGGAAAGGCCTAATTTTCGGATCACGATCCAGAAAATGCATGAGAATAGGACATGAATGTTTGAGGAAAAGACAAATACTAGACAAAAGGACAAATGCTGGAGAAAAGGATACAAATGCTTGAGAAAAGGACATAAATGCTTGAGAAAAGGACATAAATGCTTGAGAAAAGGACATAAATACTTGAGAAAAGTACATAAACACTTGAGAAAAGGACATAAATACTTGAGAAAAGGATTTAAAAACTTGAGAAAAGGGCATAAATACATGAGAAAAGGACATAAATATTTGAGAAAAGAACAAATACTTGAGGAAAGGACATAAAAAGACGCGACAGAAAGATTTGAGAGCTTCGTACGGACTGGAACATCCCACACCTCAAAATAGCCAGCAAGCAGGCACAGATATTCAGCGCACGCACTTGGCGCAGCAAATAATTGACACAGACCAGATCACCGACACAATCATTACGTGATCACGTTCAGATGCACGTGGCGGCCTAGAGAAGCACTCAACGCAATGCTGACCAAGAATTCAAGTACCCTTTTCAAAGAACTGACAATCTCACAAGAGCCATTTAAAATGCAAGAGTTTTTTTACCACCTTATTGCACTTTCAGTCCTTATCAACAGAATTATTTTGTCAACGTACGATGAAGAATTTGACCAACCTCGAAAAAGAACTACTTTTACGATCAGAATCCAGAAGAATACAGATCACTCAAATTAAGAGGTGCAGTAGAAAAATTCTTGAGATAATTGATTCAAATACAACATTTGAAGGTTTCTGACGTTCTTGATGGCAAGCAATAGACATTGAGAGAACGAATTTTCATCGACTTCCAAGGAACACATTGCTATTTTAGCAGAAGAATTGAATGGAATACAAATTTTGACCATATTAAACATGGCGAAATTAAGAAGGAAAATCTTCATTTCCCTTCGTACTCTATAAAATATTACCCTAAAAGGAGAGGAATTGAACAATGAGATATCGACTTCCTGATCTGCTTTCACGGTCTCTTACGTTCAGTTTCGTAACACCTCCGTCGCAATCACCGAGCTATGCGGAACAAGGAGCGACGTTTCTGAGTCGACACTTCGATACGAATGGTTTTAATAGCAACATTGCGATGATCGAGCAGCAGACACCGAGTTAAAACGAATTCAAGCGTTTATTGTGGTGCAAAATGTAAACTCGGGAGAGGAAACACGCTCTAAAATCTGGTAACTAAACAATATTCTGAGCCCAGTATAACGATTTATTGTGTAAAGGACAGGCAAATATTGGAAAAATTACACAAATCAGGTACAGAACGGAATTTTTAAGATGCCAGAACATAAAACAATACGATTATTCAGCAGCAGCAGCCTAGTGGTGAGCGAGTCAATTCATGCATTTTATGAGTTGGTTTTATACTGTAGACGTAGATATTTACCGATTCATTATTTATTATTAGACATGCATTCTGAACAAAACTAGATGCTATGTTGCGCGTGTTGTATTCCTTGCAGCAGCAACCATTGAAATGTCTTACATGCATTTCTTATCATTCAAACGCAGAGTTTCCGACGCGTCTCGTGTCAGACCACAACCTCGACAACACCTTTCTTCCCGTCACACACGGTGGGGAATCAGCCATGCAGCCTCGGCGTCAGGTATCACGGCAGAAGAAGACGACCTTCATGAGCCTCAAGTCATTTGATGTTTGTTGGTAATCAAATCATTTAATAACACTTATAAAGAGCTGAAAATATTGACAGCTGAGTAAAAATTCTTCAATGTTAGAGACTCGTTCAAAGGAAGCGAAGCAAGGTCAGGGCCATCATGAAATAATTTCATTCATTAACTGAGAATAATTCTGACAACTCCCACATATATTGATGATATTTATAATGTAGTAAAGTCTTTGTGGAGCAGTGCAAACGCTTACGTTTACACGAAGAGTTTAAATTTAAACTTGGAAAATATAAAACGCAAATGTCCATCATGATATCTCTGAAAAGTTGGCTGGAGTACAATTCCTCACAGAAGCAAAAATATTCAATCTTGTTGAAACTCAGAATTTATCTCGAGAAATTGGCGCAATCACATTTAAAAATTGTAGGTTTCATCAAGTGAAATGTGTTCTTAGATTCAAAAAATTTAACGCAATCGTTAGCGTTAAAAACAGCAAGTAATTTTAGCGAAATTAACTAGATGAACTTTGTTTACAAGCGAGCAGCAATAGTGGGTACCGGTCCATAGAAGGCCGATCAGACCAACTGAAGCTTACAATCCCGAACACAGGATATTCTGCAGAAAATGGAAATTTCATTCAGCAAAAATTGTCGCGTTTAAACTTCATTGCAAATCAGAGACCTTATATTGAAAGCAGAAGCGTCCTACCACGTAAAAATAAATCTCTAAAATAGCGTAGGTACAGCGTAAGTCAGAAGTAACTGACCCTTTTAACTTGCGAGCTAAGTAAACAGAAAACCGAAATCAGCCATAAAAATATTTTTCTTTCAAACAAAACAAAGTTTTCCTTTTACTAGTAGATTAAAAGGATCAGTTACTTCTGGCGCACCCTGTACAAGGAATACTGGAAAAGCTCACGGGCAACACGGACCACAGGCCTCGACAGCACGGTGTAGTGCCAGGGAGCAGGGCGGAATGCCGGCGACCTCGGCTGTTCCAATCGGACGGCCAGCAAGCAGCACCAGAACGCACCAACCGTACAGGCTTCCTTGCACCGTGGGAAACTGCTTCTTCAAACCCAATCTCGACGAGAAAATGAGCACGATCAGAGTACCAGTCCTAATTGGATTCATTGCGAGTCTTGAAAATACAAAGGAAAGTACGCGGAGCAGCTGCCAAAACTAACTTGTTGAAAGACTAACAGTTCGGAGACGGTATTCCATTGGGAAACAGTGAAATCACCCTCACGATTAACAACCAAAGAAGGACTGAATGAATCACAACGAAACACAGCTCAAGACGCACTAATGAGAACTCCATGCCTTAAATGGTCGTCTAGATATGGGCTGAGTTTTTCTGAGAATTCGTTTATCGATTACTAACGGCTCGGAAAGATTACCTGAAGAATCAAACCTCATATAATAGCAAAATAAAGTCGAACATTACGACTAAAAATTTTCTGAACGACACTACAAATAAAATTGAGCCGCATATTAAAACAATCAAACTGTTACAAGTTAAAACAAATTAAGATGAAGTAGCAGTAGCAACATGGCGAACGCAGGTTAGTTGGGCAGAGCCTACTGTACACATCATCCTTCTCACCTTTCCTCACACACCACACCTCGCGATGACACTAACTACCTGCGCTAAACTAGTTTTTTTTTTACAATGGATGCACGCATTTCAAATATTAATAGATTGATTGTGAGTTAGTGAACTTCCTTTACCGCAACAAAGTTGTTCAAAGAGAGGAAGGATTAAAGCACCATTTGGTATGGAGTTAAGCCCACGCGGAATCTATGCACAAGGTGTGTTCCCGCTCAAGTACCAGTGCGCAAAGAAACAGTAAGTTAAGGGGGAAGGTTAGGAAACAAGATAAAAGTCGAAGAAGAAATTCAGAGGTCCTGAAAAACAGGACAGCAGTGAGCCGAAATAAATGGCTCTTAACACAAAAACATTTTATTTAAACAAAAAGAAAACCTACCTAATTCCCTCCCCCCTTTCCCTTCTCCCCTCCTCCCAGAAGCGCAAAATTCCCATAGATGCAACAGTTGTATCCCCCTGAGGTGATTTAAAAAATTCAAGGTATCACAAAACTATGGCAAAAAACGACTTCCCAGCAGTGTCTGAATAGATGCAAGGTTTTCCAATTTGTAGGGGTAGCTTAAAAAGGAGATAGCACATTTCCGATATTTCTGTGCTCTGCCCGACCCAAATAAATTGGACAACTCAGGCTCTGAGAAACTCGACATCAGGAACTGGTCACGAAGACGGCAGCTTTACACTGCACGGGCACGATTGCACGACTAAACTTGCCAAAAACATGCATGATTACGCGGCTTGACAGACCTGCAACACAGAAGCTCTAAATTGTGCATGCTCAAATTTTTATTATAATAGCCGCGGCAATACATCAGCTTTTCTTGCACACTACTCAACTATTTAACATCAAATCCCTTCGCGAAAATCACGACCTTGCAAACGGCTGCTGTAGCTAGAAATTTGCACGACTGATGGTCGGTCACTAAGGGAAAGGAAGCCACAATTAAAGAGTTGTGGGTGATAATCAGAGGAGTACAGGACGGCACAAGCCAGGGCTCCGTTATCCATTCAAAGTCATATGAGCCACACGTTAGATAAGGAGGTTTTGAAAGTTTTTCTCATCAGTAAAAGTAAACGGTTTTTCACGAGTGAAAAATGATACGATGAATGGGCAGTACCGGTACTTGAAAACTAATGATAAAACGTCAAAAAATTCCAAGCACCAGTATAAAAAATGATAAATTCAAGTTTCTACCAACGAAACGCAAGGTTGGGAATGTACTTTTTTATTCATCATGCGACAGAAAAATGAAAAAAGAGCGAGAAAAGGAAACCGAAACAGAGGTAGAATAAATATTACTAAGCAAAAATAACGATAAAATATAGTAAATACAAGTAACTTAGTAACCACAAGCTCAACAGCATGAAGTGAAAAGAATAATAACCAACGCAGGTGAAAAAAATTAAAAACAAACCATATCTAAAAGCCAAGTGACGATTAAATAACGATTTACTAGAATGAAGGACAGGACGAAGTTTGATCTAATAGCAAGGAAGGAATGCGAACTTCATTCACTTAAAACGAGGAGGTTAGTCCTCAAATGGAGAAGTCTCACGAATTTTGTCCACGAAGTGAGGGGTGCTCGGTCGTGAAGTGAAGGGTATCCACGTAGCGGTTGGACAAAAATAAATCAAGTTTGGAGGAGTGAAGGAGGGGAGGAGGAGGGGGAGGCTGCCGTAAAGGTGACAAAGAAAGGAGTGGGAAAGAACGAGGAGCGAGGGAAGGAGGGAGGGAAGGAGAGAGGGAGGGAGGGAGTGTGGCAATGAATGGCAGCTCAAAGCGTGAGAACTTCCCACCCGCAGGGACATTCTCACGTACTGCGTGACGCAACCCACGCACCACTGGGCCGCAGGTGCGCCGTGGTGCGCTGAGTACTGCAGTGCAACAGGAGCACCCTTACGAAGTGCGTCACACACACACCAACTAAGGCATAAATGAAAAACACATCACACAGCAGGCATGCGGCCAAGTGTGAACACTCGATTTGTGAGCAATCTATTTGATCTCAGCACAATAATCGATTATAAATTAGTTTCAGCCTCCCTTAACCCAACGAAGATGTTCAAAGAGAGGAAGGATGAAGGCACTATTTAATGTGGAGTAAAGATAACGCGAAATCTATGCACAAGGTATGTTCCTGCACAGCACCCCTACGGATAGAAACAGTAAGTTAAGAAGGAAGGTTAGGAAACACGATAGAAGTTAGAAGAAGAAAATCTGAGATGCTGAAAAACGGGACAGCAATGTTTCGAAACAATGATCTTTAACACAACAAAAAACATTTTATTTCAACAAAAAGAAGGCCTACCTAACTCTCAGCTCGAGACCTCACAGTTCCCCCTGGAAGTGATAATTCCCATAACAACAATAGTTTATCCCCCTGAGGGGTCTCAGCGTAATACATTTTTGACACATTCGGAAAGAGAACCGCGCCTTCACCGGTTGACTAAGTGTATCTAATCAGAACAGGAAACGCGTTTTTTCAATAACATGTTCATGCACTTTCGGTGATGCAGTATAACCGTCAAATCAGCTTTGCTATTCACTTGGATTTGAAATGCCCTGACTAAAAATAGTAAACGCTTTCCTTTATACTCCTTGAAATCAAATGAGCAAAAATAAGACGGTCTTTCTTCATAAATAAATTACAAGTGTTTTGGAGGAGCAGCGACCTAACACTAGTGGTATCGAGGGTACCTTAGAAGCAACAGGTCATTCAGAGAAGCAACAGGCGAATGCCCTCGCTTGGGCAGACATCCTGTCACACCAAACCTACAGTCTTCTGAGTATGACTGGTCAGACATGGTCACACATTCTGTCAGACTGATCACAGTCTTTTCCGAGTGTAACCTGACACAGTCTGGTTAGACATTCTCCATCAGACTGAACATACAGGATCTCGAATGTGACCTGACACGATCTAGTCAGACATAGAACAAACCTCCAGAGGTGAAGAAAGCATGAAAATTTCAACCCTCGCGACTCAGAGGCGTAACAGAAACACTAACAAAAACAAGAAATGACATGAAGCCTCGTTTAGAATACGAGTCTAAAATGACACACGCGAGACTCCTCGCGTGTTAAAATTGCAGCAATGCGCAAAACTCCTCGCAAAATTAACGCGTTACAAAACCCTGGCCCAGCGACTGCTCGAGCATGTCCCCAGGCAAACGTACTCGGTCACATGGCTCAGTCTGGGGTCGTAGGGGAGAAGATAGAAGAATCGCCAAAGAGGTAGCAGATGGGCAGATAAAAACAGTGGCAGGAAGGGGCGCGAGCTGAGTGTGGGTTCACACGCCCTCGTATTGTTGTTGCTCTAAAGTCACCACAGAATCCTCACGCACCATTTCAACAGTGTTTTTCAACTGAGGGAGCAGGTCATTCGAACTTGAAGAGCATCAAATAACCAAGTTATAGACTTGACTCTTTTTTAATTGACCCACAAGGGCCGTTGGAGAACCGATTTGTGGGCTTTTTTACGTAAAGAAAAGCGGCGGGAGTATAGTTTCTTTAAAAACACAGGCGAATAATACCTCTCGTTTCGCGCTGCAAGCAATGGAATGAAGGAAAGTACAGACATACCGCACTAATTATGAAAGTTTCTTGGTCTGTCGAGCAAAGAACGAAATACGGAAGCCACCAGCATTACAATAAAGTCAACCTCAAAATAGACTTTCATACTCAGTGCCGCGGGCTCTACGATGGGCTACATGAATCTAAACGAAGTCTCACAAATATGAAGACGTTAGCTGCACACGCTAGAAATTACAATGCCTGCAGCGCTTGAACAAAACGCTTTCAGCTAAAGAAAATTAATTAACACCGTCCCAATAGGAACATTGCTTTAGAATGTGAATCTGTAACGGTCAGCCGAGTCTGCGGAGCGGTTGCGATTACGGGTGAGGGCGGAAAATGAATTACCGGCGACATATTCCTCATTTCAGACCTCAAAGTAGGTATTAAATAATCAGGAGAACACCCACGAGTAGCAATTGTTGGAAAATCATTTTTTGTGTGAGTGGGTTAGCTCAAGATCAACGTATTCATCAGATTCGATTTACAATTAGAAAGAGCGTGGACAGATGATGGCTCTAGAGTGTGAAAAATTACCAAAAATCTTTGTGGCAAAATACTATCGACCACCATTTTTTGCAGTGAACATACTCGTACTGCGGCCGCTCACAACAACAGGCAGTTAAGGCAGCACTTTTGCTGCGAAATACCGGCTAACGCTCGCATGAGAATAGCTGAGTGCGCCTTGCTCAATGCCATTGCAGTGGCTGTTGTGAGTATAAAGTTCCTGGAAGTGGAGATTCAATAGCGTAAACTGGTCAAGATGATGCACCGCAGAGACGGTGATCACGCGCCGATTTCCTACACTGCGTTCAAGCAGACGAAGCCATTTCAACTCATTCATACAAACAACCGAGATGGTATTCGCTATGTTTGGCAAAGTGTTAAAAAATGTTCCTGAAATGAAAGTAATGTAACTCAACGTTTCATGCACGCTGAAGTGTCGATGGAAAGTGAAGCATAGCAAATTAGAACCAGTTCTCCACAAAAAACGAAGTTGATATATGCAAATGTCTCGTTTGGCACAGAAAACGAAGTCCGTGGTACTAAAACATAGAATGCTAAAACCTTTCAGTACTGCACCCGTTTGAAAGCAAGAGACGCAGTACTGCAAACAAAATTTTTCACAACAGAGCAAAGCGAAAGGAATTCAGGGGGTGACAGTAACAACAGAATATTTCAAGAGATGCCTACGCTGCATGCATCAACGACGCGTCTTGCATTCATACTAAAGAATGTCGATGCATGGCTGAAGAGGACGCAGCTCCGAACACTTAGAGCTGATAGGATGTTAGTCCAGTTTTATTCCCCAGTAGGCGAGGCCAAGTCCAATGAAAAGCAGGAACAAATGCTTAGCTTTAAAGATCTCTCCTCCGTTTCCAAGCAACATGTAAAATGTAACAATTTCCTAGGGTAAATAGTGGAGCAATGGTGAGGCTGTCATATAAAGAAATATAACATAGTAAGAGAGAAGCACCTCAGTTCTTAGGAGAAATTGTAATCTAATAGTGATTTAATCGTAATCTTATTGTAAACGCAGCCACCACCCTGCCGTTGAGGCCGGACAGAAAAATTGTGCATCATCGCTTCTAATCTCCATGGCCTACAAAACACTCCCCGCTGGGACTTATTCCTCTAGGGATATGACAAGAAGCGAAGTACACCAGAGGTACACCGTCTTCTATCAAAGTATTGAAGTAGTGGTGAAAATGTAGAGTTTATTGAATATGCTGTTCAAAAAGATGCACATTTTGTTTCTCGCTGTCAGAAATATTGAACTGTCACAGGTAGTCACTGCGGCTGCACTCAAACTACCCTCATGAATAGCGCAGAGTAATCTTCATTTTATAACGGTTCTTATCTGTGTCTTCACAAAGGAAATTGAACGAGCTATACGAACTATAAGCCAACAACAACCATCATATTGTGCTCGTGTTATACGAACCATAAAACAAGCACAATATGCTGGATCAGCTAGCACTTCTGCAGCTCGTCAGGTCCCAGCACCAGGCGCGTGTCCAACGTCACTGAGCAAGTGTTGTCGACTCCACCAACACTTACTGGTGCACCAACGTATATTAATATATATGTACATGTGATTTGTTGAATTTAGGAAATCTTATTCTGCAGGTTTCTTGGCTCAATCTTAATGAGCTATGCTTCCTATTCCCCACCACTGACACCTTCGTTTTAAATCAACGGTCGGTAGTCGCAACGCTTCTCTAGTACTCAGTGTAACTTGTATGGTCAAACGTAAAATTTGTTAATCGAGATATAACACTCGAACATTTTGCGACCGAAATCATCAACAATTGCTTTTATACCAATTGAAAGAACAATTTTACGGGAAACTTTTGCAGATGACAGTGGACGGCTGAGTGAATTTTAAACAGAAACTGTGTCACTGAAAAACAAAAGTTCAATGTTTCCAGCGACTAATTATGACCTTTGGGAGAGGTCATTAACATTTTCACATCAATTCAACAGCCCTCGATTCCGAAAGATGGTTTTAAAAATCTCGGGTTCAAATCGATTCTCGAACGTATCACAAAATGAAAGAAGCACATTGTAGCACACGCGTATTCGATAAAATTTTCCCTATTGCATCTCATTCAAATTCACTATTACAGCAATTGAAAATTCAGAACTGACAGTTAATTTTTACTGGCAAGTATGTCGAGACAACAATCCTAAATTAACATCCACGAAGGAGAAGCTACAAGTTTTTCTCCATATTTAATAATAAGTTCATTTTATCCCATGCAGCTACAGATTTTCAGAAATTTAAAAGTAGACATTTTTTTGGTGAGGACTAGCAGACTCAAGAGAGTCAACTTCTACCGCCGTTTTTAACTCTTACGTTGGTCTTTACGTAGACTTAACTTTCCTGTTTGTGAGTAGAGCTGTTATGGAAACCCAAATTTCACAATTTCCTACCACTCATTAGCATGAAATCGGTGCGGCAATGACGTTCAAAAATCATCTACACCAGAATGAGCGAGTAAGGAGTTTAATCACAAGGTTGCATGGCTTCAATGGATGCTCTAAAGTCTCTGCATTGTACAACTTCCATTAAATTTTGATCAATTTAAAGCACCTTACGCTAAGAATCTTAAAAAACTTGGGTTAAAAATCTCATTTTTTAGCACCCCTGTAGAATGTGTCTTTTTAGCAGTTATTTCAAATTAATAACCGCGTTCAATTAATAACCCCCGCAAATTCCCATTATAAGACCTGAATGTTGCCACGCTGCCAAATTACGCTGTGATTTCGTCTGAGTATCGAAAACGGCGGGAAAACCCAAAAATAATAATAATAAAGAAAATAACACTATAAAAAGAGACGGACCTATGTTTATACAAAATATTGAGTCTTACATTTAGCATGATCAAACGTTCGATTCAGGTTTCATCATCAGAATGTACCCAAAATTTAATCAATGATCACGGAACTCGCGGCTAATAGCTCAATGAAAATGCTGCACGTACATTCAACACACATGACATTCAGTTATAAGATGATAAGGACGCATACAAAAAAGTAATAATGAAATCAAGTTTTATTTTTCACAGACAGCCGAAGATGATATCACGTCACCTTTAATCGCGTCAATGGCATGATTCTCTAGACATTGCATCAATACATACAAAATTGCTAGATTACTTCTCTCAGGGATTTCAAAAGAGCTTCTTTCACAGACCATCAGTTAAGATACCTGCAAGGGAATGAGTGATTTAAACATGCACACAACATCCCATGCAGCAAGGAAGAGAGGCAGAGCTGATGATAAAAGCGGCGAGTGCGAAGGATCGGTGATCGAAGCCTGATATTCTGAATTAGCGAACTCCACACACGAGGTAGAGAGCACAACTTAACCTGCTACAAAAATCCACAATTGTTCAGTAAAAGTTAGAATAGAGAAGTTCCTCGGCTCCGTTTTGAAATCCGGGAACACGCTCTGAACGACAGTGACGGCGTCAACGCACAATGCAACACCATGGAGACGAGACGCCTCTCAGAGCTACTGAAAGACCCGCCACAGAATGTGTTTGTTGATCGAAATGCCACATGCTTGTGCACAAGGGTCACAAGCCTCCTCTCCAACGCCACCTCCGACTAGCATCACTAGAATGCGCAGTCATCTTCTTTCAGAGCAGAACAAGGCGCAAGATCTCAATAAAAACACTTTCACCACCTCTTTTTCAACACGTATCATTCCAGCATCGCTTGGAATTGCACGAACAACTCAGAAAAATAATTTTTTTAAATATAATAAGAGAAAACGCGATCATTTCTTAACAGAACGATTTTTTAGCTCTTCACTGCAAAAGTAGAACACCAAGAACAGTAAGGTTGTCAATGTTCCGCAACCATTACACTCAATGACGTTATCAACTCGATAAAGAGCAATTGTAAACTCCCTGTACAAGTTCACTAAAATCGCGACATCGGAAAATTCCAATGCAATTGTTTGGAGCTACACTTCGTCTTACTTCAACAAATAGGGGCCCGAATTACCTCAAGCCCTCGACTTCCAAACGATGAGTTTCACACTACCCGTTTTAGCTCCAACCACACGATCTCTAGGCATTTGTGAACTAACCAACCATAAGCAGACCATCGAATTTCCCATGACCAGCGGCTCGGTGAACTCACAATCGTAAAACATTCCAATATTTAGTGGAGCACCAATGAAATAGCGAGGATATTTTCAAAACTGTTTGGTTACAAATTGAACTGACGAATCCTTTCCCTTCGATAGACTGGGACGCAGCCATGAATATTCATGGAGTTCCCGTGCAATTGAAACGATCCATCATTGTCAGTGTGCAGCCCGAGTAATTTCTGCGTTGTGGTGAGAACTATTAAAATGACCGAACAACCAAAATAAGTGAGCACAGTTGAACACCTTTCGAAAGTCAGATTTTGAGGAACCAGATATCAATTCAAGAGCCACAATCACTGACTTGACCACAATGCGAGTTAGCAGAAGTCAGACAATATTTTAAGCTTAATAATTAACGCAGAAAAAAATCCAGCTCTTTTGTTTGGCTCAAACTGCAGGTCTGATGATCCACGATCATGAATATAACCCTCAATTAACAATAAACGTGCTGCAATGATTATACTAGATTAGATGAGTTAGTTCAAGCCTCTCTCCCCAACAAAAGTGTTCCAAAGAGAGGAAGTAGGAAGGCACCCGAGGCTTGACAGAAAGTGGAGAGACTTGGAATGAATCAGGTGGAGAATAATAAGTTCAAGTGTATTGCAATTGAAACAAAGAAATTAGAGGGAATAATAAGTTCAAGTGTATTGCAACTGAAACAAAGAAGTTAGAGGGAATAATTAGCTCGAGTGTGTTGCAATTGAAACAAAAAAATTAAAATCACGCAAAAAACATTGCTTTATCAACAGCGGCGCTTTTCGCGCTGTTTTCTTGTTTTAGAAAGGAAAGTGAAGGCGAAACAGCTTCGAGCTGTCTGGGGTTGCATCGCGGCACGGAGGGGGGGAGAGGAGGGGGAGCGTCTCCAATGCGTGACCTACGCACACAACACACGCGCACACGGCGACTCAGCCAGTTAACGGGACCTTGACGCACACAACACCAGTGAACACGTTCACGAGGCGATTTTACAGTATACGAACATAGAAACAGCTATTAAATTATCCTGTAAACGCACACAGACACATACTGTGAGCTTTAGTCCATGAAAACTAAACAGATAGAAGCTCACACCACGCTGACGAATCCACACATGTACACCATGTAGGTATGACAGTTGTCGCGTCAGTATCGTACACACAACTGGGTATGCACACCATAAATTCAACATCAGTTTCCCACTGGAGAATGCGCAAACGAACGTTTCAGTTGCCCCACAAATAAGACGGGAATAGAACATTTCAGTTAGCCAACATCCCACAAATAAAAAGGAATGATCACAAATCCCTCGAACGCAGTGCAGCCAAAGACGCAGGCGTACAGGCGGCACAGGCGAATTCCTCATCAATCGCCGTCTGCACCACACACACCACGCGTCAAAGCGCTCATGTCTGGTCAGTGTTGCCCTCACGTCTGGTCAGCGTTGTCCTCACGTCTGGTCAGCGTTGCCCTCACGTCTGGTCAGCGTTGCCCTCACGTCTGGTCAGCGTTGCCCTCACGTCTGGTCAGCGTTTCCCTCACGTCTGGTCAGCGTTTCCCTCATGTCTGGTCAGCGTTTCCCTCATGTCTGGTCAGCGTTGCCCTCACGTCTGGTCAGCGTTGCCCTCACGTCTGGTCAGCGTTGCCCTCACGTCTGGTCAGCGTTGCCTTCATGTCTAATCAGGGTTGCACCGTCAAGCTTTGGGTGAATATTTCAATTTCATCACGTGTTAAAACTGAAAGAAAATCACTCAACATTTTTGTCCACAGAAGGTCTACAGACGGCGCTGCAAGCAGTAATGGCAGGACGCGTGCAGTTTTCGTCGCAAGTACACATAGTAAATACGAAGAGAAGTAGCACTGCTCTGTGCTGTAGTTTGGAAACGACACACACAGTCACTAGTACTCAATCTACCCGTACGCAGCTAACTATTGGCGGCACATGAGTGATTTGGTGACGAAGCATGCTGGAGTAATTCAATTGGTTTACAAGCCTTGGTACATGAATTGGGACTTCTGCTTTAACTTTAGCACACGATATTCAGATGCTAGCTTAACATTTAGAACCAAAAAGCATCCGCAAAATGAGAATGCAAATTAAGGCGAATAATTGACAGACAACTCAGCCACGACATTGTTTTTTTCTTGCTCATGGCATACCATTTTATCTTATTAATCATTGGTGCTTTTCTTCTAACTGTCCACCCTAGCTCACAGCTCTCGCGCTTCGATATCACAGCAAGGGCATCTTGGTCACCCATGTCCTTTTAAAACTGAAAACCAGGGGCCAATTTACCCAAATAAATCCTCAACTGAAAATTAGCGAAATTAGTCCTGATGTCCACACTTGTACAGGCAAATACAGACATGTCTGCATCTCACGCACACACGCACAAGAAAACGTGCTAAACAAATAGCGTATAGCAAGGCACATTTTACGGAGGAAAAAAAATAGGGTTAAGTGCACAAGTCGGAGAAAAGTCAAGATGAAAGGAGATATTGTCAACACTGAACGTGTGAAGTGATGATTACTCCAGGGTCGCACAGCGGAAACGGAGCTCGATTGCATTGTGCCCAAGATAAGAGTAAAATGCCGGAATCGTAAGATAAGGCAGTGATAGCGTTACTGAGATTGCCTCTTCACGACTAAGCTGTCAAGATATGTCAAAATTAGGTCCGTGTCAAGATTGACGCACACAGGCGTCGCTAAGTTCAAATCCTTTTCGTATATTTGAAGTGAGCATCGACTGAACAAATTGCATGACTAATTTCGGTGTCATGGTTATACAGCGAAGGTGGTCGAACGCAATGCATTTGTGGATCGTAAAATCACGCTGTGTGATTGAGAACATGTAAAGAGAAAGCGTGTGTAAACGACAAAGTAAAATCACTCCTAAAATTTAATTTTGCACATTCCTGTAAGATGACATATCGGACATTGTTTTTGAGGTCTTAATTTCAAAACTTGAAACTGAAAAAATTTCATAACTTGATTACAGAGCAGGCACTCTAAACAAATTACTGGCAACTGAAACGTCCCAAGTACAATATCAAATCACTCGCTATCCTTAGCCTAATATTTGCAGGGCGTTCACTGGAACTCCCACCAAATATTACAAAAAACAACTTCCACCAAATATGCGGCGAGAAAATCGGAAATCACGCTACCTAAAGATGCTGCAGCCCTGGCATCACAGCAACGGTGCAAATACCAACCCAACGACCACGAGTGCAGACACGTCTGTATAGATTTTGCAAGCTCGGAGGCACAAAGGAAGCTTTAATAGCGAAGGCGTCAAAAGCATGAGGGAAGCATGCAGTACCAATATCTTCTAAGACTGGCAGCGATTGCCAAGTATGTTCAATGCCATCCCCTGCAAGGACAAAATGGAGAGGAGAGACAGAACGGCTTCGACTTGAAATCGTCCGGCAAGAGCTGGCAGTCTGGCGAAGTCATCACTGGGAAGAAGGAACCTTGTGGCCAAAGTTGCAACAACTGGTCCCCACAACTTCACACTGACAGGCACAAGGCTAGGACACATCCAAAAAGCAGGTACCCTCTTGCCTCGACTGGTTTCAAGCACATGGCTCGTACTTACCTGCAGCAGTGTTTTTCTCGTCACAACTTGAAACACGAGGTAAACTGCTGCAGTTGAACTAATTAGGCAACTAAACTAAGTGATGAACAACCTGTTGGTTGTATGATAACGCTAACGTGTAGGTGGGACCCTGTAAAATGTAAGCATACATGCTTCACACACACGAGAAGAACAATAAGAAACTTGACTAACCGTAACTGTAACTCACATCAGATCGCTCGTCAAATGCGCTTCGTAAAACATTCAAGAGGGAAAATTTGTCGGAATGCACACCTTTATCTCAGTCATCAGTTTATTGCCTTTAGATAGCACTCAACTTGACCAAATGGAATAGATGTAATCACTCCACTGCATCATGAACAATGAAACTGCTGCAGTCAGTTTACTGCATGCGTAGTTTTTAAAACTTCGTAACGAATTTCGGCACTTATGATGCGAGGAAAGCATTAGGTAACATTTGATCATAAGTTAGTTTAAACCTCCCTAACCACTACAAATGCGTTCTAAGAAAGAAAAAGGAAGCACCATTTAGTGTAAAATTAAGGGAGCGAGGAATCCATCCACAAGGTGCGTCCCCACACCCTGCGCATGAGCGGAAACATAGAAAGGAGTGTATCAACAAGATGAAAACTGAAGAAGAAAGTCAGTGGTTCTGAAAAAATGAACATCGCAGAACCTAATTTATAATGGTTTTCAATGACAGAAGAAGAAAGAACTATTTTATTTCATCAAAAGGAATCCCTACCTGACCTTCAACTCGTGACCAAGCATTTCCCCTCCTGGGAATGCTAATGCGAGGAAACAATAAAGTAAAAAGAGTTGGCTTCAGTGTGTCCAGCTAAGAGCGTGCAGGAGTTCGAGTGACAGACACGAGCAGTTTCGATAAGAATCGCAAATGACGAGCTGTGCTCGGGGCGATGACCCAAATGGCAATAACCTCAAAATTGAGGTAGTGTCCGGGGTGTGACGTAATGGACCTGCATTCGGTAATTTCTAGAAGGGTGTGCAATAGCTGCAACCAGCAGGAAAAACACAAGTTAACAGAAACCAAAGCACACAGAACAATTTCTCAGCTATCGCATACGAGAGAGCAAGTACAAGGGACAAATTTCAATTTACGAGAGATCTCCACCCGAGTCTTAATACAACTGTAATGTTAACGGAAAAGAGTGTTTTTATTCTCCGAGAAAATAAAAGAGCGCGTCTCGGTAAATAAAGAGAGCTACAAAGAAAATGCCGACGTTCCAAACAGATTCACAAATAAATGATTCAGCTTATTTGTTTTTCAAAGCATCAACGTCAGAACAGCAAGCGGTGTTCTTGGAAAATACGTTTCATCCTCGGTAGAAAATTGCTCAACTGATCCTATCTCAGGCACTACGAAGCCGCAGGCACAGCTAACTAAAACTCAATTAAAGTTTGGCTCAGCTTCTCATTTTCCCCCATACCGTATAAATTACTCTGTATTACATGAATATATGTAATACACTCAGTCATACATTGCCATTTGGTCCATTTCCTGGAAATAGTTTTTGCTGATATAAAGAAGACTGCTGATATGTTTGAAATTTTTATGGCAAACGTTTTGCCATTACAAATTCCACCTTTCGAGCAGTAAAATGTGGTAACAGGAAAATATCTTCCTCACGGTTCCCTTCAATCCGTTTTATCGCTCTCAAGAAGGAATTTCAAACCCTGAAACGTTCGCCTTCAGAATGCTCTTATACACATTTGTTCTTCCTTTCATCACTACGTGCGATTTCTCCGATGAGTCCATCTCTAAACAGACTTTAAGTAACCAATCCTTTAGTTTAACATTCCTGGTTCAGTATACAGAAAATAGAGCGGATTCATGCTAAATGAACGTCGCAAAAAAGATGCATTATTCAATACAGAACTTTAAAATATATTTTTGGAAGCAGAAAATACAAAATGCTGAAAGGAGCATGGCAAAAGAGATGTTCTATTCAAAAAAGAACTTTAAAATATATTTTTTGAAGCAGAAACAGCAAAAAAGCAAAGCGCGACAGGCAGCAGCGGTACACTTCGCAGCACACAGATGGTCTCGGCTCTCCTGATTAGGATAGCAGACCGTAGCAACATCCTTGTAGATAACATGGGGAAAATAACACTCTCGGTTGCGCTTTTAAAATTTGAAACCTGATGACGAAATTCACTAAGTAACCCATTATGGAAGGAATTTTTTAAGCAATAAGAAAAGAAGTCATGGATTTTTCCCAATAAGCATTAACTGAGAAGACAAAGGATTTTTTTATTTCGCTACCGAAGTTAATCTGTATTGGCATCAGTTCGTTTTCCGACCCTGTGCACCTCTGCAAAACGCTAGTTACGTCGAGGTGAACTGGACACGCAGGACAAATTGAAACTTGTGCGCAGCATGGCTTCTCCGAGCCCCCGGTGAGAGGGGCATACAAAACATAATTTGTGCAAATCGGAGCACAGGATTAGCTCAAAATTCACATTAGCCTTAAATTTTTGGTGCAGAAATTCCGCAATTTCGTGTACATGATCGAAGAGAAGTTTTGCTGTGATCATTTAATTAGCTAACCTTTAGCTAGGAACCTCACATATTCCCCTCAGGAGCGCTAATTCCCACAGATACACTAGTTGTGTCCCCTTGAGATGCTTCCGTAGGTCAAAGTCCTTCTGAGAGAATAAATGAAAAATAAACCTGATTCCACTAACGAAAGACCGGGAGTTGATAAACGAAATACCTTGAACAGATAGCATTTGAGAAAATCAGCTGATACAAACGTTCAGGAAATTTGAAAATTCCCTTGATAGTTCATCTGCCCCAGAGGAGCTAAGAGAGAAGCGGTGCTACTACAGCGTGAGATCTACCGCCATGTATCACCTACCCTGGTGCAGTTTGAGCTGCAGAAATAAAGTGATTATCGCTAAGTCAAATGTATGAAAAGAAGCAACATCCGTTGGTAATCTAACCTCACGCTATTATACTAACTAGAGGTAGATCTCATGCTAAAGTGTGGTAGACCTCACGCCATAGTCCTAGCTAGAGGTAGATCTCATGTTATAGTGAGGTAGATCTCACGCTACAGTACTAGCTAGATGTAGACCCCACGCTACAGTGCGGTAGACCTCACGCCACAGCAGCACCGAGAGCAGCCCTAGACGCAGACGAGCGGGACGCCGGAGCCCGCATAGCCGACACCGCAGCAAACCACCTCCCCTTCGCCGCGCGCCGGCCTGCCTACCGCCAGCTGCTGTGAGCGCGAGGTGACGCCAACATCGTGAAACATAACTGAAATATCACAAAGATGCAAGAATTGTGAGCTGCAGGAGAGGGAGAAATGTCCCAAAGATGCAAGAATTATGAGCTGTGCGAAACGAAAGACAAATGTAACAAATATGCAAGAATTTTGTGAGCTGCATGAAACTAAAGAGAAATATCACAAATATGCAAGAATAATAATTATGAGTTGCATGAAACGAAAGAGAAATATCACAAAGATGCAAGAATAAGGAACTGCATAAAACGAAAGAGAAATATCAGAAAGATACAAGAATTATAAGATTGAAAATAAAAGTAGGAGGAAGCAGACTGGGTAAATATCAATTGAGAATGAGCCAGTGTACACTTGGTAGCAGCATTGCAAATTGCGTGAAATGTAGTGAAAAACTTACACTTCATTTTGGTTCCACGTTAGACTGCGATGATATTTTCAAAATGATTAGTGTCTAGTTTCCACTATAATATAAAATGTCTTGCAAATCTTACACTCGAGACTAGGCTATAAAGACGTTCACTTAAAAGAAACTTTACCCTCAGTTCCAACAGTCGTTTCCATTTTCACAACATAGTTATGCTCAACAATTAGTCGCTAATTAGGATTTAATTCCTGTGCTTGGTGTTCTAATGATGTACTAACAGAAAAATGAGTTTGAAAAGGTTTGCTTGTAATGATCAGCACCTTTTTATAGCGGCAGCGGTTGCATCCATGAGAAAATTTAAGAGATGCACAGAAAACAGGCGACGTAAAAGAGTGAATTATTATCTAAGAAGCCTCGCTGAACTGAACTCAGGTTGTTTGAATCCAACAACTTCGCTTCAATAGGAGCTGGAGAAAATGAACAGCAGTGAACCGTAAAAAGATGGTCCGTTACAAAGAGGGCCTGATGTCGACTTGATCTCACTGCTGAAGTTGTAAGTGTATATCGCTGCTTACACTTGTATATCTAAGAAGCAAAAATCACAAACTGATAGCAATACCATGAGGTACTTTTCGAACCACGCATTTTTTAGTTGATGTTCCCTACACGCAAAAGCATCTCAGTTGACATCAGTTGCTCTATAAGAACACATAGCGCAGTGTCCTAAGTAGTACCTCCAGTACCTCCAACTTCAGTTCATTGGAGGACTTACAGATTGCTCTACATTACAAGTTTCACCCAGCTTCTTCATGTCATTTAAACTTGGAAGACAAACGTTTTCTCATACGTAGAATGGTTAAGAGAATTGTTTCTCGAGCACGCAGAAGGGTTGAATTTTCCTAGAAACTTGGGTCGTTTATAAATCTATTAATAGATATTGTAGAACAAGGCTTGTATTATCGAAGTGAAACACTTTTTTCTTTGGATTTTTTTTTAAATAGCCACGACCTCTTATGTAACAGGGTAATTACATTTTTACAAAAGTGAATAGGTCAACTTTTCTAAATTTTGAGGTATAGAGCAGGCTCCAGCGTAATGGGCGAGAGCTTAAAGCGAGCAAGACCGTAGAAGATGGTTGAGGCAACCTTGAAGCGAGACAGCGATGTGCGTGACGTAGAAAAAGTCAGAACGCCGCCTTTTGCCCTTTCTCGAGGTTTCTCTGGCGCTTATCAACAACCCAGTTCCTCCACCTGACGGAGCAAGAATGTGGTTCTTTCGGCCGCACTACCTAACTGATGCACAAGTGGGTAGGCCTGCGCATTTACACGCACAATACACTTGGGGAACGTTCTATGAAAAACTCACAAGTTCTTCCGACGTACTCTACTACTGAGTTTATGATCGATAACCAATTAGAGAGTCGCTCATAATTTGATCAATTTTCTCCAGGCTTACAGGGGTTAATACATAATTTCCTATATTATATTTCAAGAATAGGAAAAAAATTAATGAAACAAGATAAATTTTGACGAAGAGAGCAATGGGAGCTGAAAAAATGAATAGCAGAGAAAAAGATGGTCTGTAAAAAAACGAACAACCTATTCTATTTCAACGAAAGGAAAGCCCATCTAACCTTAAGCTAGGGACACCTGCTGTAGATAGGCGCCCAACTCATAGATGTAAAAATTGACATGGAGTACTCAATATTAATGCAGATATGTTAAATATTTTACTGATGATGAAATCTGAGTGCAACTTCATGACGTTAAAATAATAGAAACAGCCGCAATTGCAGTCATTCACTTTTACAATTCATAAAGTGGGGCCTATCAGGTGGAAAAATAAAAAATCACAATCCAAGAAAAAAAAATAGGCGCTGACTGAATAAAAAGGAGGTGAGCTGCATCTGAGCTGCAGTGCTAGGCACTGCTAGCACATCTCCAACTCGGCAAGAGACAGAGAGATACACTCCTGGAAATAGGACAGGTTTGGGGAACAGTAATTTCACAGCTCGTATAAATAAATTCTACCACTCGCAGCAATGTAGATCAAAATGGCCCAGTTTCACTAGTCGATATACACGTCGTGCCACATACCTTACGAGTTCACACTTCATGCGTCAACACCAGGACAGTTTAGGTACCCACACACAGCTGCTCCAACACTTGATAGCTCTGCAAGCTGCATTTCTTCCGCCTGTCTAGACACACATGTGAACAGGGTCACTAACCAAACATGCGTCCAACTTTACTTTACAATGAGAGGACACAGAGCCCTAAATAGCTTTCATTACGTACATTTTCCGCAGCGAACAGCTATTCGTAAACTCCTATTATTAATGTATATTCTGAGCGATGCGCACTTGTTGTAATGGATGCTGCGTCGTCACCTAACGCGCACGTACGTACAGCATCGCGTGAGATACAAGGGATTTCCACTAATACTACATCCACAATTTCGTTGGTGCATGAACTTGGGAATTCGGACGTTGTGCATTTCCCACGCAGAACACAGCTAATACGTTAATACCTGCACCTATCGCAACATCTGCATATTCCCGCAAAAAAAAAATCAAAACTCCAAAACATAACAGAACAAAGTTAAAACGGATAGACTCCGAAACTCTGAAAGACTAGCAAATATGGTGTCAGGGAGCATGCCTGAAGTCTGTCACAAATATTCGCGCTCTCCAGACATGTTGTGCACAGATCCAATAACAGAGGCGGGCAACCAAACAGTCTGGCGACCTCGACCAATGTCTCCTCGTGAGAAGCAGTCGAGCGCACAACCGCATCTCAGACCTCACAGGACCGATCACGCTTCTCTGTAAGTAAAACTTGATTAGATCGAGCTGTAAAGAATTCTCGGTAACCTTGGTGGTAAGAATAATTACTTGCGATCTGCGGTGAAGATACACCAGACAGAGATCACACATACTTTGCGATATTGAGGCGGCAACAGAGAACACACATTTTTTCTGATATTAAGGTGGCAGCAGAGATCACACATCATGTGCGATATTGAGGAGGCAGCAGCAGCAGAGATCACACATCATGTGCTATATTGAGGAAGCAGCAGCAGAGATCACACATGTGCGATATTGAGGAAGCAGCAGCAGCAGAGATCACACATCATGTGCGATATTGAGGAAGCAGCAGCAGAGATCACACATCATGTGCGATATTGAGGAAGCAGCAGCAGCAGAGATCACACATCATGTGCGATATTGAGGAAGCAGCAGCAGCAGCAGCAACAGCAGCAGCAGCAGCAGCAGATATCACACATGTACCATGTTGAGGAGCCGGGATCCCACATTTGGCGGCACATTTGCGGTGCCGTGGCCACGGGAATGTCCCGGCACGGGAGCACACGGGCGGGCGACACAGTCTGCCTTTGTCTGCACGGCGCTCCCCAGAGTCTCCAGTTCTGGGAAGCGCCCGCCGTGCTGTCAACATCCGCTTCAGGCTCACACTCTCGGCCTCGCGCGCCTCGACATTCTTAGCACCTCAAACTTTGCCCGCAATTGTACTCAACACAAATTGGGAAAGTACATAAGAGGTAAACTTTGCCAATCAGTCTTACTTTTCCCGCAATTGTACTCAAACAGCAGAAATTGAGAAAATACATAAAAGGTGTGTGCTTCGGATCAAATGAAGCGTTTCTTATTCGAATCAATATGATCTCAAAATGAACAACAAAAACAATAAATCTAAAACATCAATGTTTTTAAGGCAGATATATACTTCTGATCATCTAATCCAACACTCATCCGTAAAATTAGAACTAGAAACAAATTGATCATTCGCGCGTAGCCCAGTTTTACCCTAGAAGAACCACTCAAAAAATTAAATATTAAAAGTAACCCAATTTTATCCCAGTTGAATAACTCAAAAAAATAAAAATTCTACCCCCAATTACATCGAGAGCCGCAGTTAACTTTAGGTTAACTGCGATAAGTTAACTTTGGGTTAACTGCGATAAGTTAACTTTGGGTTAACTGCGATAAGTTAACTTTAGGTTAAAAGGCACGTGACGGCAGCACAGCCGAGCTACAAGGAGCACACACACAGGGCAGCGAGATAGCAGCTCGCCAGGTAACCTCATATTTTTGCTCAAGTCCGTTCTCTTTTTATTCTCCTGACGACGCTGTCAGAAAATTGACCCAACTCCCTCTAAATTTTATCTAAATCACTTTTTATTCTTCTTCTGCCCTACTAACTATTTATTTCAACAGTGTACCAGTAACAAAATAATTTGTTCAATTGTTACTCTTCAAATTAAATACTTTATTCTTATACTTACATTTTTAAAATTCTGGAAAGCCGTCGAAGAGCAAAAGAGCAAAAATACATCGAAATTTCATGCCATTCATTCAAATGAATATGGAAAAGATAAATAAAGAGTTCCAGCGGAATAAATCGAAAGAAACGTTTTACGCCTTACGGCAGAAAATACTACTGTCGGCGACTTTTGAGGGAAGTATTTCTTCAATTCTGCTCGATCCTCTTATTTTCATGTGTAGATTATTCTGGTAATTCTCCTCTATAAAAATAAATTAGTATGGAACATTAGAATGACGACTACACGGTACGAAGGCAGTACAACCGTGACTTATTTAAGCTTATCTCGACCCTTTCATGGATGGAGCTCATCCGTTTATATTTGTCAAGTAGTAGCATCTCTGCACGTATAAAATGGAGTTAAACAGTACATCTCATTCAGAGAAAAGAACAATACACAATCAATTAAATAATATTTCAAAACTAAATATGATTTCAATAATTAATGTGATTTAAATATTGACCGTTTTCTTCGTCCTCTGGTTTCTAAGATCAATTACTTCGCATTATAAATTTGGAGAGCCAGCTACCACCATATTTATGCCATTATGCTGGCACATCAGAGGGGTTCCTTCATCCTTGGCGTTGATGTCAAGCGCGCACTATACCACGATGCTAAATGAATCGGAATGCCCCATGAAAAAACTTTTTAGATAAGTTATCAGAGGTGACGCCGTACAAAAGACATGACAGGCTATATTCAGGCACAAGAGTTCAGAGCAGGGAGCAATATTTACTGCGCGCCCTCATCAGATGTCAAGGAGCACCTGTTTTTTTCCCTTCATCTAAACTCGCAAGCGACTTCACTAATTCGTGAACGTGAAGAGATAATGTACAGGTACCACAGTCTCCTACGGGTGGTTCTTGCTCACCCGTAGGACTCAGGCACCCTGTCGTGAGCCCAAGACATTCCAGGACCAAAATGCCACATATTCAACGAGAGCTTTTAGGCGGGTCATTGCTGTAAGGAAGCATGAGGCATAAACGCAAGTACTGAGCATTCTGATGTAAAATGCAATTTTGAGACGTTAAATGAAGTTTTTGATCAGCTACTGAGTAAACTCACGTCTGGGGTTGTGATAATGGTATCTTCCTAATTTTGTGCTAACCATTCTCAACATAGTCAACGTCTGACCCGGACTTGACACTAGATGATTCACTTGTCTCGGGCGGCTCACCCATGAGAGACGGTATTAAGCAAGCAGTAGATTCTTGAGTGCCAGCACAATTCTCACTTGACTTCATCGTTATATTAACACTGATATTCTTCATCTTAATTATTTGCTAAACATCTTTATTATTTGTAATCATATGCTGATGCACAGTAGCTCTCACACTGTGAGGTACTCGCCAGCGTGAAAATTACTTTCCATAACGTATCCTAATGTTCACAGTAATAAAAGAAGAAAATACACTGCTCATCCCTATTTTTGTTCGGGTAAACTTTTTCGCACCGAATCTTTTGCCAAATTCAAACCATAGCGTTGAGACGGATAAACTTCAATTAATGAAAATGTTAAGTACCTTTAGGTCCTAATACTAGAATAAAATAGATTCAAACAATAGATTCTCTACGAAAACTGAACACTATAATCCTTGCAACGAGCGTCAAACGAAAGGAGAGCTCCGAAGTTAACACAATTGTGAGTAAAATATGTCAGACTGTACGGCTGTCAGTTAACCACAGGACGGAAAGGAAATATTAAAGAGTTAGGCATGGTGCGCGGCACAGTAACCTAACGTCGAAGTTGTCTTCAATTTTTGGAGCAAGCGATGGTAGGTAGATATTGCAGTCCGTCTAGTAGTATTAAAGCTCGGTTTCCATCTCAAATAGAAGGGACGTTATTTTAGGATCAACGCAACTCACAATGTCGAAAACGAGCTTAAATGATGTCCCGTGACCTAAACGTATGGAAGAACTCCTGCAGGAAAGAAACGACCACTTTTACAGAAGGGAACCGTAAATATCCGTATCAATTCATACAAAATTCAGCACGCAATTATGACTATTCACCCTCAATTCTAACATTTAAATAATGATAAATACTTGGCTAAAAACTTTTGAAAGGGAGACTGTGTGTTTCACAACTGCAGTTAAAGCTGCTATGTGCAATTTCAGTGGGTTGGAAAATAGGCAGCAGCATCAGCGGGTATGCTAAGAGAACAAACAACAATGGAACCGCAGAAAAAGTAACGAAATCAAGATTGAATCGACAATGGATCGAAGTCATGCGTAAAAGACTAAGCAATCGCTTATTTTTGGGTGAAAATTATGCGCAATGGTTCTCAATCAAAGGGAAAAATGAATGTCACGCATCCGACACTGAATTTTTGCGTACCGAGTGAAAACTTCAAGCAAACATTCTTGATCGAAGAGAAAGCGAGAACACTTCAGAACGCGTCCATCCACAATGCAAGAGCTGCAAAGTAAAGCTCCAAAAGAGGACTGAAGGTAAAAAGAGGGACAATCAAAGCACGTAGAGCGACGATGCTCACCACGTGCTATTTTTGTTAGAACCGCCAGTAAATAAATTCTGTCAAAATAACTATCATCAAATCTAATCAAACAAGGCTAGAGATCAGAGATCAAAGCTGAACACAGGCTAAAGCTACACGCAAAGCAAGAATGACACGAACCTACAATTTTCTCTGGCTGTGCTCCGCATATGCCCGTAGAGCGTACTGGTCGCAGTGCAGCTTTCTAGACTCCTCTATTAGCGGCAAAATGGATTTGCCAGAAAGACGAAGATTTCTTTTCCTTAGAAAATCTAAGATGACGGGCTTTTGTTTTTAATTGAGCGCAGATACACATGTTCAGGGAAAAAATATATTTTCAGGAAAAATGAAAAAATTGCAGCACGTCGAAAATTCGGAAACACAAAATTATTTCAAGGCAAACTTGCCCAACCACCTACCCAAAATACGGATGTAAAGGGCGATTTTTTTCAAGTGCTGTCTGCTACGTCGACCAATGGACACATATGCAGCTTAACAGTGATATCTAAAGTTAAATCTTTGATTGTTTTATCGGTACGAGTAAAGCAAAACGTGAGGTTTGATACAATATATCTGTGGTGGGAATACTGCACTGATGCGAATAACTGTCAACTTTAGAGTACAGTTTCAGTGTCATCACGTTTTTCTGACGTTGATAATTTGACGCAAATTAGCCATCTAGTGTAGTGAACTGTAAACTGTCCGCTTTCCTGCTCCTCCCGCAAGCATCACACTAGACAGAAAAAAACAAAAAATGAGAGCGGTAAATGCATTTAAAACATTTTACAAAATACAAAGTGATCGCTAAACGTATTACGTGGTTTCTCACAGCATTACAGTGCACACATTCGAGGACAACCATGACCACTCAGGAATTTACGACTGGACGGATGGAGCGTAGCACGTGTAATTCACAGAGTGCAAGTGAGAGCAGTCACCAAACTGCTATACGGGGAGTTGTTTTAATATCAGAACTAACGACGCATTGTTCAAATGAGCAGAGAGAATACAAAGAGCGCGGCATCATTTGAATAGAGCCTCGCCGTAACGAGTACAAAATGTCATCGATTTAACCACCAAAATATGGCGAGTTGTTGTCAGAAGGGCGTTTTCCGTAAAGCGGTCCGGGGAAAGTTATGTATTACAATAACTCCCCTAACTGCGTAAATGTTGCATGTTGGGAAAAGTTGATTAATAAAAATATAGGGAAAAAGCAAAACGGTTAATATCAGCCTCCCAGTGTATTGATAACGATGAACCTCACCTCGATTATAAGCGTCTTCTCGAATGTGCGCAACAAAAAATAATTACCATCACTACTCAAATTAATCACTCGATCCAATTTTTACGAATTCTGAAATTCGTTTCTCATGAAACTACAAGTGGCCAAGAGTGAAGTTGAGGCTGACGTCGGACTAGAAAGAAATAAGCTTTCTCTCTAAAGAGAATTTTGAAGGTGGATCATGGAACTATAAGTGGCCAAGAGACTGACGTCGGACTAGAACAAAATAAGTTTAATCTCGAGAGAGAATTTTGAAGGTGGATTTAGAGGTAAACTAGAAGGCAAATTGTAACAGGGAGACGTAGCATCTAGTCACTATCTGATCAAAGAGGAGAAGGAAGAAGACCCGATGTGACGGTCGCTGCCCGGCCGTGTTGCGTAACCCCGGTAAGACCGGTGACCGCCGCACAGGTACAAGCAACTACCACTTTGGTAGTTGCTTGCCCCTGCCACTACCACATGGTAAATACTCCTGCCGAACTCAGAAGTCCAGAATTACCTATACATGGAAATTAAAAGAAAATTGTCCCGTAAATAAACTCATGAGCTTAAATTCGAGTTGCAACTACCTTCAAAAGTACAATATAACAGCTAATAAGATGCTTTTAAAAACACGCAAATTTCAGAAGACCGCTTAATCTTCAATGCGTACATAAGAAAGAATATAAACAATAGCTTTTTTGTAACAGACACCAAGCTTGCAACAATGAATCTTGACTCTACAACTGAAAAATGACCCAATAAAAAGCGTAATCTCAGACAGCAAGAGAAAAACAAATTGGAATCAAGAATTCTACTGAATTAAAAAAAACATTGAACTCAAAGACTCAAAAGATCGGGGGAAAAAAACATCACCGAGAACAACACGGTGAATTGACAGCCGCTGTTAGCCGACGAGCCATGAACACACGACATCGTGACACAACAAGCTCCAAAAATGTAAAGTGTGCGTCGAACAAGGAAGTAAACACCGATAGAGATTTTCAAAGCTAGACGGAATGGAGCAAGAATTGGAGAAAGAGAAAGAGCGGGGAACTGGGCGTTGAAATGCGCCAGTTGCAGCCGGAAGTGACGGGGAGAGAAAGTGCGGGCTGCAGCGCCTAGCTACGCACAAGCAACCATTGCAAAGCAAGCGACGACACGAGTTATCCCGCGACGCAGCCCGCCGGGCAAACGCATAAGTGAGAGGCTTATGCTTGGCTACTCTGTTGAGCGAAATAAACATCCGTGATCCAGCGACGCTGCCTCTAAAGCAAATCCACGAGTTAGACATGAATGCATGGCTTCTCTAGCGGGAAAACGCTAACTCGGCTCTCAGTTGCACACAGTGTCTGAAAATGCTCATTTTTTTCTGTGCTCACACTAGCGTACAACAAAGCTAACTTAATTAGCGTTCAATGTCATAGCGTCACACCATGCAGCAAACTATTTAGCAATGTTTAAAAATTAGCATTATAAGCAAGATGTGGGAAAAAATTTACAAAACAGATTAGATGAGACCATAAGTTAGTTTCAGCTTACCAAATCACAACAAGAATGTTCACATAAAGGAAAGATGAAAGCACCATTAGCATGGAGTTCTGGGAACGCGGAATATATGCATTTAGTACGTTTCCACACTAGATTCACTGCGTATATAAAAGGTAAATTGAGCAGGAAAAAGATGAAACAAAATGAAAGGTGCGCAGAAGAAGGAAGACAGCAGTGAACCGAAAAAAGATGATCCATTCCACAACAAAAACCTATTCCATTTCAACAAAAAAAGGCCTACATAACCTTCAGCTCGGGACCGCACATTTTCCCTGTGGATTGGCATCACATATCGCACGAAGGTGCAAGTCGTATAGTTACTAGGTTTACGCAGTTGAGAATTTGTGGATAACATCATTCCGTAAGATAATGGCGTTTGAGACGAGTAGCAAGAATATAAAGTTCAAGGACGAAATAGCAACAAAATGTAAGCTGCAGAAACTAGTACAGGATGACCTACGCAGCGCAAACAAGTAGCACGACGCTTGGTTCCAGGAAAACAAAGCAGGGTGAGACGCGTTGCGGAAACGCGTTACGGTAGCCTGTATGCTTTATTATGAAGCAGTGATATAAGTCACGCAGAATGGACAAAAAATGTGAAAAAATTTAAGTGAAGGAATTATTATTGAACTCTAAATGGAAACACACGAGCCACCAGCTTTGCCATTCATGGGTAAGAAATAAATGCGTAATTTTTTTCGCCAATTTCAGCTGATTTTGAGTCACACGGAAATATTGGTAATAGTAGACATTTAAATTAGCACCAATAGTCGCCATTCTTTTCAAAATATTGCTTGATTTTCAATGGATTCTAAGTCAACAAAACGGATCGACCCTGATAAAAAATTTTTTTTTGTCAAACTCTCAGATCGATGGTCGCTCATCCCGACCGGGATTCCCCTCTTCTTTACAGATACACTGTATATGGAAATGGCGACAACTCCTTGGGCCTGTCCCTAAATAGAAACTGGTTTAATCAAGTCATCTGAAGAAATCAGCAACAGAGCTGAAGATTATTATTAACATTTGAGATACAAAAGTGTTCACCGATTTTCAACAGCAGTGAATTCATTAAATGATAGCTACGAGCAGCAACGTGGCGCTGCTGTTGCTAAAATTCAACTTCCCTTGTGCAATGCGAGTAGAAAAGAACAATTTAAGAAAAGTCTTAGAAGATCACAATCGCAAATACGAAAAAAGTTTGGATTATCAGGAAAATTGCAGATGATAACCATCGCACACAAAAAAGTTAAGGTTAAAGGTAAACTTTTGTAAAGACATGATCAGAAGTTTTGCATGCATTCTCACCCAACGACCTTGATTGAAACCAGTCCTAACATTTGAGAGTACATTTCCAGAAAGATATAGTTAGACGTCTTACTGACAAAAAGCCACCACGAAGCTATCTCAATATGAAAATAACCGACAATCTCAACGAATGAGAACGAGTCACGACACACAAAAACTCAAAATCATGAGCATCCACGAGCCCTGGCCGGCACCTAATACAGGCGCGGTTAAGCCGTGCCCCACCATGAGAGCAGCTCCAACTTTCATAAAAACAGCCAGGTTTACTTGCATTTTGAAGGACTGAATAAAACACAAGAGCACTAAATAAGCAATGAGCACTAAAACCTGACACGCGCAGCTAGCCTTTATATTTACCGACGGCATAGCGCGGCTCAGTTTCGACACAGCCTGAGCCGTATTCAATATCATTTCCTCTGGCAGAAACATGGCGTATTAGCATCCCTCCAATACATTCGCAATCGATTCATTCGTGCTCCTCTTGATCTATGATACGAAAGTCGTACTCCATGCCACCTGCTTGGACCAGTGCTCTGTCAATGGTTTATTTTATCAACATGACATCACGAGAGTGATAACATCGATTGTCAGTTTCACGCACTCCTTTCACGGCTGCAACTTCAGTTGGAGTTTAATGACACAAAAGTTTCAAATTCCTTCCATCAGGTAAGATACAAATTTTATCAATCGTCGATGGCACATAATAGGAGTAAAACAACAACTGGAATCGTACAAAAATATGTCGGGTCCTAAAACTCTAAATAACTCTCAAGCGAAAGCAACGCCAGCCAAAATTAAACATTTTTTGACTAAATTCATTTCATGTTTAGTGTAACAAGATATTAAAGTCAAAAGAAATATTTAGAACAGATGAGATGATGGGAAATTCTTCTAAAACTGTCTTCGCACTTCCACTCTGCAGATGGTCTACGAGGGAGAGAATCACTGCAGATATCAGGGTTGTGGCCGTTCGCAGAAGCAGTGCAGAGATACTAGTAACTAGCTCCGAGGTTTTATCTATTCGGTCGCCAACTGAACAACCGTGCTCGGTATTAGAGTATAGAGCAACGCTCAAAATAAGTTATTAATTATTACACTCAAAACCACACTAGTCAAGCGTGCACAGGCATATGTACCGTTGCATTACGCTGTACTACACACAATCAAGTCCGTAGTTCAATAGAGTGCTGGTCACTTACGCGATATTACTTCGGTCCTCGGGCTGTTGTATGGGTTAAATTTGTATCTGTCACAAAGAAGTTGATATCCTCGAGCTTGAAGCGGAAAATTTCAGCCACTTGCCTTCTGGTATACTGGAGACAGACGCTCCACCTCAATATTTTACTGCACTGAGTTCTACTGAAGTTACGGAGGTCAGGAGAACTGTGTAGTGCAGAGCTGTGATCAGCTCTACTTGATCACACTCAGTTCAAGTAAAATTTGCCCAAAAACGCACAGGTCGTATGATTTTTAAAGCCAAACACTTGAGTGAACTCAAATGCGGAAGCAACAGCACTGAATACCTTGCATTTCTACGGGGAATAAACACACTTGCATGAACAGAAATTCATTGCGTTAATTTGAACGTTCACAACTACTTAAGAACAAACGTTGGATTTATGCTGAACTATGAAACCAAGTTTAACAATAGTTTTTCATAGTTAAGATTTTCGCATGAAGCTGAATTGAGTTCAGCGACGCACAACGGATGGAAAATCACAGAATGTCTTATGACGCAGCTCTACTATGCAGTAAACGACTCTGGCCACGATAGAGGGGCGAAGTGAAGGGAAAGCAAAAGTGAGCAAGCAAAATAAAAACACAGCTAACGAAGATCAACTTGCCTACCTGAAGCCCTCACTGGAGAATGGGACTACTCGTGCAACTAACTTGGCACAAAATTATAACCCAGTGCAAACTTCAGCATGTGTACAACTACAGGCACCTCACTGGGGAACTTCCAAAAGTAAGCGTCTTTGAATAGGCACGCGATCATGCCCACTAAGCGGAGTCCGGACATTTATTTTACCGCTCAAAAAGAGCTACGTACTGAGAATGACGCCCTCCAACCACCACGATAAACCCCCTTGCGAAAAATTATGGCAGCACAAGACGCACCGAACACAATTATCTAAGACACCGACATGCTACTCTAAATATTCAACGAACTACATAGATTATAAAATAGAACTATCATTAACTATTGGAGCGTTGGAATGAATGTAATCACGACTAATAAGCGTGTGCAGAGCAACCGGCTCTGGCAGCATTGCTCGACGAGATTCTGAGAATAAAATATTCATCTTGCCAACTACTTTACAATTCACCTATACAAAGTTCTCGTACAAATCGAGTGAAATATCACAGCGCAAAATACCTTTTTTGTCTTTTGCATCAAGCTTGGATTTACACTCTAACGAAGACGCAAGAATCCGAAAATAAACTTAGATTACAGAGACAACTTTAGACAAATGGACGTCTCATCCTTACAGTGGTTGAGTTTGCTTCAAGGCAAATCCCTTCGGTTTTTATATTCGACGCCTGCGAGTTCATGGAGAACGGCTCTAATGTTAGGGTGATGTCACCGCACACAAGCATAAGTTCAAGCAATAAGTTCTGTTCTTAAGGAGCCTACCATTCGTCAAGGACACGAGTGTAGCCAACCAACACCACCCAGTCGCGGAAGCGCAACCATTATAACCTTCCTCAGTTAAATTTATCCGGCTGATATAAAATATTCGCATAAACCGACTAAGAAGAAGTAAACTATCCCACAGAGAATTGACAGCAAATTCACAATTGATGCTTGAACTTTTCTCGCAATCATATGAATTACATGCGAACAACAGCTCAACTATTTATAATTAACACTAAAGTGTAAATTTGAATGAAATAAAAGGACTAACATGCTATCCTCAACTGAATTGAAGGTCACGCAAAATGAATTAAAACAAAAAAAAATTGCGATAATCTTTTGGCTTTATTCTATGGTTCCTCTGAAAATAAAGGAAGGCTCGAAGGGCTTCATATTTTCAGAACTTACGTTCATAACAGCTTTGAAAGATTGATCTTCAAATTCGATAAATTGAGTTACAAAAATGAATTCATCACCATAGTAGAATGAAATTCAGTTGAAAAACTGTGGTTCATGATAACAATATTAGAGACTGAGAGATCTATTCTAATTCAAATGAATAAAAAATAAGGTCATGGGATAATTTTACCCATCTCTGAACAAATTTGATTAGTTTGTCTCAGAAGTTATTAAAGATTTTTTCGAGTCCCGTATTTAAAAAGCACCCTGTATCATCAATCGAAAAGCAGCACCAGCAACACGTATGACCACCATTCCTAAAAGAAGAGTAGCAGCAGCAGAAGCTGAAGACGCAGCGCTGGCCCCCAAGGTCACACGCGGACCGTTGAACTCTGCAGGGAAGTCTCCCCGCACACGGCGGTGTTTCCGGTTCTGGCCTGCGCACCGCTCCCTGCTGTGCTGGGCGCAGGACAGGTGCCCCTGCGCCCAGCACAGGTGCCCCTGCGCCCAGCACAGGTGCCCCTGCGCCCAGCACAGGTGCCCCTGCGCCCAGCACAGGTGCCCCTGCGCCCAGCACAGGTGCCCCTGCGCCCAGCACAGGTGACGCTACGTAGAGGACTGGTGCCATACTATGGGTAGCACGCGACGCTGTATAGTGATGGATACTATGCAGAGAGCAGTAAATGGTGTAAGGAGGTCAGATGGAACAGTACGGAGAGCAAGTGACGGCGCAAAAATATGATAAACATAGTAAGAATGCACAATTAGACTGGGAAAATGGAAAAAAAACGTGGACTAAAAAGCAGGAAATCTACGAAATTGAAATTACTATAATTAATTGTAATCCGTGTCTCTCCCTCGTTCCACTTCTCATTAACAACCATCATTGCAGATACTCTGTTTAATAGGACACACTGCGCATGCATTCGAAATATAATACTCAAATTAAATTTTCAGTCATAAAGTACATCCTATATGAATGTGAAAGTTGCGTCACATAAAATGTTGTAGAAGTTATACGAATATCCTTAAAATAAGAGAGTCGAGATTACAATGAACAAAATTTAGTTCAAGTCTCTAACCCCAACAATGGTGTTCCAAAGAGAGAACGAAGGAAGGTGCCATTTAGTCCAAAGTAAAGGAAAGGAGGAATCTATTCACAAAATATGTTCTTCCACAAGATCCAAGCGCATAGAAACAGCAAGTGAGAAAATAATTTTGAAAAATGAGAAAAAAGTTGAAGGAGAAAGTTGTAAACGCTGAAAAACAGGACAGCAGTGAACCGAAAAAGATGGTCCGCAACAAAACAAAAAGCCTAGTCCAACAAAAAAAAAACTTTTCTCATCTTCACATCGGAACCTCACATCTTCCTCTTGCGAGCGTAAATTTGCATCAATAAAATAGTTGTCTCATACTGAGGAGGCTTCAGCTCGGGACCTCATATCTGCCCCAGGGAACGCTATCACCCATAAATTCAATAGTTGTATCCCCCTGAGGGAAGAGGTGAGATCATTAAGAAGACAAGTTCTTATACAGGAGTAATGTTCCAGGTCACTCTTTGCAGCTCAAGCATTCCAGCAACCTAACTAATATAACGGCAACACAGGTTTTGTTTACATAGATCTGAGAATTTTAGGGGAGATCGTTAAGAAGACAAGTTCTTATACTGGAGTAATGTTTCAAGTCACTCTTTGCAGCTCAAGCATTACAGCAACCTAGCTGATATCACGGCAATACAGGTTTTGTTTATATCTACCTTTGACCACCAGACACAAGCAAACACAGAAACGTTGCAACGACATAAAACAATTTACATAACTGCTACAAATTGAAGCTCGAGTCACACGATCCAAGTTCTCGACACGACTGAAAAAACTCGGTTGGCTGCACTAGACTAACTTGTAGCGGATACGCAAAATTGGCCGCATTTGGAGAGCTCAAGAAGCAACTCCGTTGAAGTATATACTTATAAGAAGCATGTACTTCTGGGGTCCACTCACTTGTTTCCAGTTTGGAGTTTTAAGAATGCTTCGAGTCATCGGCTAACTTCAGACTTTTGACACACAATCTTCAAATAATATACTGAAATTGAACGTGAACACTGCCATCATAAGCAAGATACAATATTCAAGTTAACAACATGTCAGTCACCACATCAGCTTGGAATGAAATATTGATCATAAATCAAATCTAACGATAGCCTCGATCAATCTAATAAAACCCTATTCAAGTTCAATCGCTGTGAGTCTCCTAATTAATTATCTTTCATAAGCAGTGAAATAATATTACTATTTTCGAGTCTTTGGCATGCATAGAAGGTAAATTTATTGTTTGGTTTACCAGTTCAACGCGAAACATGACACCAAGTTTTCACTTGTGCTAACTATTAGCAACAATGGAACGGTGAGTTTTCGAACTTTATTTGGTTCTTCAGATCAAACATGTCAAAGAATGACCAGCATCACATGCAGGTAGTATGTAGGGAAATGAGAAATGGCTCTGCGGTCAGATTTAAGTTAAACGACTGAAAAGGGAAAAGACTTGGCTAAGCCACCCTGGTGGCCTCTTAGTGCTCAGTCAAAGGAGTAAAATCAGGTCAAAGAGTTAGACTTCGAAGCAGGTTATCTAACGTAACTGCAAAAGAAAGAGCACGCTGTAAAGATGAAATTGACCTACTGGCTGCAATACTTCTATAAATACAATACGTTTTACTGCAGTTCATGAGATAAGTTTCTTACAATATTACAATACTCACCCATCGGACTAGCAGGGTTTTCCCTGGACCATAAGGTAGACAATTTCAAGATCGTCAGAGCAGGTTTTGGGGCTGAAGTATGGCTCATCGCAATAGGGTTAAGCTAAAGCGCGCAGTCTCGGGCAGAACGTTTCAAAGTATTCTAAAAATGGTCCTTAGCCAAAACAAAATAAATTTATTTCAACATAAAGAAAGCTTGCAAAACTCGCAGCTCAGGACATCCCATTTTCCCTTGGCATGAAAAATTTATTTGGCGTGAACTTAGTCATTTAACCGTAACAGAACAGATGAAAATAGAACAGGGTCACCACTTGTCAAGTGAAAATTGAAATCGGTTGTTCTCGAATCAATAATTATCACACCCACTTGCTTGAAAGCGAGGTCGTTACAGCGGACAAAGAGTTCCAGAACGCAAACTATCTTTACCTACAGAATTTCGACTAAAAATTTTATACGGATACATAAATGGGAACACCAAGGCTTACTGAAGCCTCTCTAAAAAGAAAATTATACCGCAGAATTCGGGCCCTTTAAAAAGTTATAAAGAAGCAAACCTCACTCACGTTGCTTCAAGGCGAAGAGCGTCAACAAAACTGTTCAACCGGTCATGTTGTTCTGATTTATAATGCAGAACAATATTGAAATTAATTTGTTAGCGATGTACACTGGTGCGTGTCTCGTAGAGTACAACCGCAGTTAGATTAACTCGTTTTGCTTCCTCGAAGATTCAGACGTCAGCAAACACTAGAATAATGGCCTCTAAGAATGTGATATTTTTACATGCCTCTCAAAAAGTTTCAATTCACAAATTAACTCTCAAATTTTGCTGATACACGAATGACCATTATCAATTGCATGCTAGTCAACAAGTAGTCAAAATATGCCGCAGTCAGATCAAGAAAAGCCAAAATACGGCGCAGCCGAGCTCGAGTCTACTCAAAACCTTCCGCATTCTAATTCCAGCACTATTAAAATTAGTTACACCCTCGTTCCTGGAGCGCCAACACCTAGTGCACATTGGTTCCTAATGTGCCAACATCTGTTGCTTGTTAGTGCTTAGGCTGTCAGTACTTGTTGGATGGCACACAGGCTGTCACCATCTGATGCATGCTGCATCCAGCACAGCCGTCATCTGCAACGCGCTCAAAAAATATATAAAAAAGATAAACAAAAAATAGTGCCTTATTCATGCGTTTTAGATAGAAATGAACAAAATAGTTTTATTCAAGCGTTTTATATAAAATGTGAACAAAAAGTATTTTATTGAAGCATTTTATATAAAATATAAACCAAATTGCCGAAATATTGTGTTCTTAAAGTTTTATTCAGCTTCAGCGCACTTGCACCGCACGAGCGTGGACTGCGGAGACAGGCGGGCCGCAGGCACAGATGACCCCGTTTCAAGTCGCTCTGCCGCCTTTAAAAAGAAGTCGAGCCGCATCTCGTCTGGAGTTTGTTTTCAAAGCTGCATCGACGTCGCGAATGTTGTTTGTCTATTTTCAGGCACAGCTTGCAAGACTACCTGACTACTGTAAAATAAAACTTATTTTCAAGACTACCTTTATCGCGTGCTGCACATATCTCATCAACGCTTTTATGTAATCGTGAACTGTTAAAAAATTGTACCAATTGTTGTGTTCAATCGATTAAAACTTCCGAACTTTTTCCGAAGTATAACAATCAACAAATAACATGTGAGTAAGAAGAATGAGCTAGAGAGTTTGTTAAAATTGAAGGAGTAAATAATTTTCGCTAAAATTCCAGAGAGCCAAGCGAAACTCTATGGAACAAATAACACATCAAAGTACGACCAAGAAAATTATAGAACACACGTTGCACTCGATGTACATTTACGATACAACTATTAACACCGGATACTGAAGCCATCGATTTCAACGAAACAAACAACCATGTTGAATATTCCGTGGCTATGGAGGAATAGTTGAGACGTCACAGCGATACCGTAGGGGCGATCTAAAATCAAGCGTGCAGGCAGGCAGAGAGGGACAGGCAGGCAGAGAGGGACAGGCAGGCAGAGAGGGACAGGCAGGCAGAGAGGGACAGGCAGGCAGAGAGGGACGGGCAGGCAGAGAGGGACAGGCAGGCAGAGAGGGGCACAAGAGAGAGTGAGGGTCGAGCGTCAACATCTACTGCGCACTACGCACGCCTCGCTACCGCTCCCCTCACCTCGCCCTCCCCTCACCCCTCACACTCGAGCGTGTCAAAAGCAATCGCTCATAACATCTAAACAAACAACACATCTCAAAATCGATTAGCATAACTAGGTTTCATCCTTCCTAACCACAAGATGTTCTAAGAGAGGAAGGATGAGGGCACCATTTAGGATTGAGTTGAGGGAACGAGGTATATTTGCGCAAAGTTTGTTCCTACACAAGATTAGATTAGATTATTAGTTAGTTTAAGCCTCCCTATCCGCTACAAAGGCGATCCAAAGAGAGGAAGGAGGAAGGCACCATTTAGTATGGAGTTAAGGGAACGTGGAATCTATGCAGAAAGGGCATAGAAACAGTTAGATGAGAAAGAAGTTTATGAAACAAGATCAAAGTTGAAGAAGAAAGTAGTAGGTGTTGAAAAAACAGAACAGCAGTGAACCGAAAAAAGATGGTCCGTAACAGAACAAAAACCTATTTTATTTCAACAAAAAGGAAGCCTACCTAACCCATAGCTCGGGCCCTCACATAGTCCCCCTGGGAGCGCTAATTCTCATAGATACAACAGTTGTATCCCCCTGAGGGGTGTTCCTACACAAAATCCCCTGCGCATAGAAACAGTAAGTTGAGAAGGAAGGTTATGAAACAGGATGAAAGTCGAAAAATAAATTCAGAGGTACTGAAAAACAGTACAGCAGTGAACCGAAAAAAAGATGATCCGTCACAAAACCAAAAGCTTGTTCTATTTTAACGAAAGGAAGGCCAACCTGACCTATAACTCGGAAAATCAAGACTAAGTAATAGTCGATTACAAATTTCTGTACGCCACTACCTGTGAATGCTTACCAAGTTTACTACGGGCATTAATATCTGGAGTCATAAGTGAGGCAAGAAGGCCTTGTGTGCATGCGAGTCAGTCGAGTTCAATGTTCATAGAGGCCCTCATGTTCAGCATCCAAGCCCTCGCCAGTGTCGTCAACCACGGTCTTATTATTTTATTCCATGAACTGAGCAAATTTCGCACGATAGTTTGAAGCAGCGCAAATGAACGAAGGATTTACATATGAAATCTTTCCTTCACGTTTGACATGTTTGCTATTTCTACAACACAAGTTGCCGCACGTCTCAGGACGCCGCGAAGGGATTAGATTAGATTAGATGTTAGTTTAAGCCTCCCTAACCGCTAAAAAAAGCGTTCCGAAGAGAGGAAGGATGAAAGCACCATTTAGTATGGAGATAGGGAAAGTGAAATCTATGCAGAAGAGGCATAGAAACAGTAAGTTGAGAAAGAATTTTATAAAATATGATAAAAGTTGAAGAAAGTACTAGGTGCTGAAAAACAGGACAGCAGTGAACCGAATAAAGGTGGTCCTTAACAAAGCAAAAAACATTTCATTTCAACAAAAAGGTCTATTTAACTCTCAACTCGGGCCCTCACACATTTTCCGCCTAGGAGTGCTAATTCTCATAGATACCATTAGTTGTATCCCCCTGAGGGGACCGAACAACGGAAAACAGGTATAGCTGGAGACTACTGGTAAGTTTTTCTATATAGATTTCCCCTAGGTGTGTCACGACTGCCCAAGTGTGTCATGTGACGCACAAAAGTGTGTCATTTCGCCTCCATGACACACAATTGTGTGCCGGTTTTGTGACAAACGTATGACACACTCAAGTGTGTCAAAATGATCCTATATTTTTTTCAGTGTAGCGCTCATCGTGAGTCAGGATCTGAACTCAACATCAGGCGATTGACGACGGTTAATTACTTCTATTTCCACAATTGAAGGATTTGAAAATAGTTTTCATTGCAAAAACTAGTTTTTTTCATTCAAGGCAGTTAAGAAACCCTGAATCAATGAGGATGAAAAACGGAACTTGAAAATACTTTTCCCAGTTTGTGATGCAAAGCGCCTAACGTCTAAGCAAGTGGTTATTCATATTAATTATTTTCCAACTCAACATTGCGACGCAAGAATACACAACAGAGTACACGCCAAACACAGTTGTAACTAAAATCTCAGATTGAAGAACACAATGTTACTCTCTTGTATAATTTTGTTCAGGGAACATAATTGACAATGCATTTTATTTGGGTACACAAATAAACGGACATTCATAACTTCACAAAAGCACACTCACACTCGACTAAGTTCGACGTGATCACTAGATCGAGTTCAGGTGCCGTGCGCAGGAATGAAGAAATGGAACAAATGTCAGTGATTACTCCTGAGAGATTAGACGGCTACTTCTAGCACTCACATGTACGTCAATCAAAGAGTTGATCATCAGAGAATCATTTAACAAAGAGATTGCGAGCAAAGTTGTGTCATACTTATATTAGAATCTCAATTAACTTAAGAGTACGTCATGTAAGAACACAACAAGCGCAAGCTTATAAAGAGAACGTGAGTTGGGGCAATTGAGCAAAGCAATCATTCTACTAAAACTCGTTAGGTCTGATGAATGAAAGAAGAGCCCATCTGTAATACGAGTGCGAGTCGAGAGTAACGCCGTATCAGGGAGTTACAAGCGATACCGAATGCAAGGCGACGACCAGAGTTGTCGGTTTATCGCATTCCGCCCACTTCCGGCGGCTTTGGCAGGCCGGTACTGATACGCACCATCCACCCAGGCGCGTTGGCGGTGCGTTAGTGACACCACAGAACTGTGGTGACACTTAGTGTTCGCCACGGTGTACCGTGGTGTACGCTAGCCACCCTGCTGCTGGCTCCTCTGCCAGGCCAGTATCTAACACCACCTGACACATCGAGGCAGCATACAACGCGTTTCACGGAATGGAAGCGGCCAAATCCTGATTGCAGTGGTAACCCTAATATTAGTGACACTCCACTCAATCTGAACCTGCATTGGTGTTATTAGATACTAACAAGAAGCAATAACAACGAATACAACTGCAGTAATTAGACGGTTGCACGACGACATGCACGTCTTAAATTCCATGAACGACACCCCTCACAGCAGAACCCTTTGCGCGCCACACCCCGGTAACTTTCAACTCGTTCATTCGGAAAATAAGGAAACGAAACAATGGAATGAAAGCGAACCTGCCTGAACGCAATTACCGAAGGTTATCGAAGAGGACAGTTACTTTTTGAATTCGCATTTCTAGCGTTTACGATCGGATGAATGGTGTTCTATTTAGATTCTCGAATTCTCATCAGACCACGATCCGGATGTCGCCTACGCGAGGCTGACGAGAATGTTCCTACCATGAACCAGCAGCGGGAATATCTGAACGAGCGTCTTCGTATCACCTTAGAATGCCATAATATACAATATTAACTCGTTAACCGACGTGTGAGTCACCGATAGTCCACGGAAAGAATTTTCATGATGATGCTGACTAATCAGTAGTCACAATTTCAATTTTCAAATACATGATCAAAGCTAAATACAGGCACAGTCCAGTTAATGTTTGCTATTTTCAAAATTGCTTACTACAACTGACCTTAAATTTGAGTTGAATATTGAACTTTAGCTTCACCCATGGCGGTTATCGTGTTAATCATCAGCAATCAGCAATATAATCAGTGCCGAAACCGCACTGGGGGAGCTAAAGACTACGTGAGGAGGACAATATCAAACTTGGACCAACGAAGATAGACACTGGAGTGATGTTAAAAGAGACATCGAACTTTAAAGCTAAGTTTGCAGTAATCGAGTCGCGTTGATAAAGCTGAGTAAGACCCATAGTGAACTCCCAAAAAGCACCAGCTTCACGTACATGTAAGACTCACTTCTTGTTATGCGAGACAGTTGCCATCAAATTAGGAGCTATTTAAGCTTCTTCCACTGACACAACACATGTGTTCCAAGAGAGGAAGAAGGAAAGAACCATGAAGTATGCAAATTCAAGGGAATGGGGAATGCTAGCACAAGGTGTGTACCCACTTCCGGCTCATAGAAATAGTAAGATTGAAAGAAGTTTATGAAAGAATGTATAAGTTGAAGAAGTACGTCATAGGTGATGAATAAAAAGTGATTGGAGTTAACAGGAAAAACCGGTCCAAAACAGAACCACTTGTTGTTACCACTCAAACTCTAGATATTTTCCAGCTCAATTTCTTCACAATATAAGACAGGAAAAAGTCATTAGGAAACACAAAATGGGAATCAGCAACCGGCTTTTCATTAGCGTCATAGTTATTGTTCAAGGTACTTACGAGAAGAGTACGCCGGAAGAATATAGAACGGAGCACGCCTAACAATCATATTGATTGCAAGAGCACCGTGATAATCTAGTGCACGGGAGGCCAGTCGATCATCGAGCTCTAAGGGCTGCAATAAAGAATCTAGTCGACCCAGACGGTGATAAAGCCGTAAATATATGAGGCGAGGAAAGTCCATTGCTTTTAATGATAATTCTTCCTATTCCAGCGTACGTCAGAGTTCCGGAAAAAGTGTGCGGCACTAAATAAAGTGCATGTTGGTCATTTCAAAAGCTGCACTCGGATGCAGTGACGAGCGCAGACGATTGACAAGTAATGCCGTACAACGAAGACCTCACTGTGGCAGACAACACATGTGGCCTTTTCTTTCAAAAGTCATCTGAGGAAGTTAATTTAATTGCAAACACTCAAAGTGAAATTATCTTGCTTTTCAGTTGAATAACGGAAAACTGTATTGACAATGAGCTCTTCGATTACAATGGCTCTCATCTGAACATACTGCGCAAAATTTATGCTTTTGACTCATCGTTGCGGAATGACAAAAGCGCTGACGTTCAGTTTTTTTTATCAGCCACGCCTGCGATAAACAAAGTCTCCATTATAGTACACGCACTTGCGGTAGAGGCGTCAACGTCATACAACAAATATCCGAGAATACTCCTTACATTCTCATCTTATGGGAATTTATTAGACCAGCAACCAAAGAAGCAAGGGAAAAATATAATAGAAACTTCCAACAATCGCCAGAAACAGGGGCTGCAAAAATTATAGCAGAGGATCGAAAAAAATGAAAAACAGAAACTTATGCAACTCTGTTTTTGGCCTCAGTTAGGCACTAGTGTGATCCCGCATGGATGAAAGTCACATTGATGCACCAAATTTCAATAATTTCTCAGCGCGTGTAGTAAGAAAAAGGCCCCTGAGGCGGACGACAAGGCCAACATGCTGTATCATGTTCTGCCGCTGCCAGGCAACATTGCGGGCTGCTGTTGCCTCATAAATCAACGACCAAAACTTGCATTATCATGTCGGCCCAAACGCAGGCATTTTGCCCATCAACTTCCATGTTATTTCGACGACGCCACCAAATTCAGCTACAATCTAAGAGAATTTGAACAGTCAACACGGCTTCATCTCTCTTCCTCTTATCCATGCTATTGTAGGATCCATGTGCTGAGTTGCACCCAACAAAACTTTCAAACTCGCGAGCTGAACTGCACTTGTACGCTTAAGCTCAAGTGTTCGATGATTTTTACTATTAATTTAGTTTCAGATTCCATCGCCACAATAAAAGCGATTTCAAGAAAACGAAGAGAACGGACCAGACTTCAGGAAAGGCTAGGCATTTTGAAGAATATATGATAACGGAAAATAATACTTTCGTCAGCAACCGATGAGAACACCACTTAGTAAGAAAGGATTACTTTTGCTCAACGCGCCTTGTGCAAAAAATAAAACTGTGTAGAGTGTAAGATATTAAGCGGGTTTACTGTACTGAATTGTTTAACTTCAACAACTTAAAAACAGAAAGAATGTTAAAAAAATTAGATCGCACAAACCAGACACTTTCATAGCCCCATCACATTGAACAAGAATTTCTGCTTTAATCTTCCATGTGATTTTCTCGCTACATAAGTAAAATTGGCAGTCCCACTCGAACTCACAGTCCAAGTAAATTCCAGCCGTCAATCAAAATGATTTGAACTGATAACTGGTGATCAATGTTAACACTAAAAATTATTAACAATAAAAGAAAAATGACCACAGCACACATACATAAACAATTCATACATTCAAGAAGGCACAAACTTTGAAATCAGAATCCACAGTATCAAATTGAAAATTGGACCAGAACTCTGCCGTCTTAGCCACAGTCTCGGTGGTAAAAAAGAAGGAAATTTCCCTTGAAAAGCACTTTCCCAGCGCAGGCCGGCGGCTAGGCAGGAGAGATGCGGAGGTGACACGCTTGCTAAGGCGGTCGCCGCGAATTGGTGACGAGGCAGCCGCTTTCCGCCGTGCTCGGCCCAGTCGAGCAACAGTCCGCAGAGTCGGACAAGCAACAGTCCGCAGAGTCGGACAAGCAACAGTCCGCAGAGTCGGACAAGCAACAGTCCGCAGAGTCGGACAAGCAACAGTCCGCAGAGTCGGACAAGCAACAGTCCGCAGAGTCGGACATGCAACAGTCCGCAGAGTCGGACAAGCAACAGTCCGCAGAGTCGGACAAGCAACAGTCCGCAGAGTCGGACAAGCCACAGTCCGCTGAATCGGACAAGCAACAGACGAGCAGAACATGCGAAGGCCGAAAAAGAATCTGTAGCAGTTGAGAATCACCGCTCAACAAGCAAAGGAAGCCACAAACCGCTCAGATTTTCGTTCGTAGTTCGGTAATGCAGTCACGAACTCTAGCGCAGGTCCACGCAAGGCTCGAAAGCTTAAGCAAAACGTTTGACTGTAATATGGAAATTTAAAGCCACTTTCTTATCATTCGCTAAAAATGTCAGTAGATAAATTTTGAGGAAATCAGAACACAAAAAGTTCAACAGAATAGTTCAAAAAAAGTTCATAAGAATCATTACTTCAACGACACGAATTGCTTTAGAGCAACGAAAGAAAGACACTTCAGCCCTCGAATTTGTCTCAAATCTAACATTACAACTTTTTCCTCAAATTGTTCCTGTAGAATATAATTTAGAACAGAAGATAAGCTACCTTAAATACAGTAAAATGCAGAAAACCCTTCCATGATTGCCATTTGAAAAACAATGCATGATAACGTAACGTAAGGTCAGAGAAACGTTCACAATTAACGGCGTCCATGAGCACAGTTAATAAGGCAGCTCATCCTAATCAAAGATTATCAAGGATCGTAAAATGAAACGGGATTACAAGCATCGCAGCCCAACAAGCACTTCAACACAGAGGGGTGAGCACCCCGACAAAACAAAAACTGCGCGAGAGAAATAAAAAAACAGCAATGCAAAAAACGAGACGAAGAAGCTGGCTAGCACAAAGTGTTGGTAAATTCCTCAAAATAGAAGGAACAATTGCCACGTAATAATAGGAGATTAGATGTTAGTTTAAGCCTCCTTAACCGCAACCAAGGAGTTCCAACGAGAGGATTGAGGAAGGCACTGTTTAGTATGGACTTGAGGGAACGTGGAATCTATGCACAAGGTGCATAGAAACGGTAAGTTGAGAAAGAAGTTTATGAAACTAGATAAAAGTTGAAGAAGAAACTAACAGGTGCTGAGAAGAAACTAACAGGTGCTGAAAAGCAAGACAAGAGTGAACCGGAAAAACTAGTCCGTAACAGAACACAACACCTATTCTATTCTAACAAAAGGAAGCCCTACCTCATCTTTAGCGCAGTTCTTCACATATTTCCCCTGGGAGTACCAATTCCCATAGATCCAATAGTTATATCCTCCTAAGGATCAATTTTACATTTCAATCTCAAACTTCAATATACATGCAATTCACGTAATCAAAATATTTTTAATTTCATATCCCCCCATTCATCAGAAATGATCCCATCGCGAACGTTAAACAGAAGCATCCCATACGGGCAACCTCACCAGGACCAAGCCGAGACGAGGAGGCGGCCTGCGAGCAATGCTCATCAAGAGGCACAGCGCGAGCAATGCGGGCGGTGAAGCGATAGATAAGAAACAAACAAGAAAAGAATGCGAGTGTCAGAAGGCAGACAGAACAATGCACTCGCGAGCACGAGGCGGGCGCTTATCAAGCAAGGGCAAATCAAGCAGACATACCAGCTTACATATTACTATAAGGAGCGTTAACGATTCCAGAATGCAGCGCACAAAAAGCGCACGAGGCAGGTCGGGCGCGGAGCAAAGAGTCTCCCGGCCTCACTGCGCAGGTGAGCGTAAAATATAGAGCACGCAGTCGAGAACACACCGGCACACTGCAGTGCGCAGTGACACCACACTGGTGCTGGGCAGAGCGCACTCCACGCGCTGGAGTCCCACTCCACCGGCAATGCAAGGCACAGGCCTCGGTGTTCAGCAATTGCGTCCGAGTGAAGCACAACACAGCGCAGCAGAGCACAGCGCAGCAGAGCAGATTCCGTGCAGCACAGTGCGATGCTGTACAGTACAGTGCAATGTCGTAAAGCCCAGCACAATGCCGTTAAGCGTAGCACAATGCCGTTAAGCGTAGCACAATGCCGTTAAGCGTAGCACAATGCCGTTA
>JACJUY010000364.1:154860-200029 GCA_014220935.1 Platorchestia sp. MABIK
GTTGTGAAGGCCATAACTCGGAAATGAAGCATTTCCGGACATATGTTGTAATGAACTATTTTGATTGTCTACATGTGGGAAATACATACCTGAAATTATGCCGTGTATTTTTGAAACACCCTGTATATAGAGTTAGTTATAAGACATTTGAAAAACCAATGCTCAAGATCATATGTATCAGGCTTGATTGGAAATAAAGCATCCTAAGATGCCGATGTTTGTTTTAAAAAAAAAAATACGATTGAAATGAGCAAGCTAATCACGAGCATGGTTGAAAACCACCTCTGTTCGAGATATTCCAAGTTTACATCTGGGTGAAGAAAACTTTTGAAAATTCTTCTCCATACAGTATAAAATTTTCAGTAGACAAAGGGTTGATTGACAACAAGCTCGACCATAATGAAAAGGCGTTTAATCTGAAAATAATTATTAATGCTTAGAATTCAAATACCTGCATTGTACTCTAAAAAAATCTTCTTTTACGTAAATGAAAACTCGAAACTATATAACTTCACACTCCAGTATCCATGAGCGTTCCATCAAAATCGGAGAAATCGAACGACACACACGTTCCAATGACACCAAACGACCAAAACACGAGTTTGGATCGACATCAACGGAGGATAGACAACTCTAGACAACATAAAGAAACCGAGGCAGCTGCCTCAACCTCAAGTACTGTTTGCTTCCCCACAAAGATTAGCTTGCAAAGCTCCAAAGACTGTGTACGCATGTAGGTGCTGCTGAACGAACGTTGGCCGCTACTGCGGCAAAACCGCATTCGCCTATCCAACCGTGACGGACTACTGCGCTCACCGGTACATGGTCACGGCGCAATCAAGAAAACAGTTTTATTGCACGAATTGTGTTGCAAAAGTTCAGTTATTCAGTGGCTAATATTAAAACAGTTGATTTCAGTAGAGACAGAAATTTTAACAACTCGGTGAACAGAGAAATCGATGAAAAGGTGTAGACGGGTGTAAGCTGCTCAGTAAATGCTAGTTAATTCAAAATTTTACAAAATGGTTCTCAACATTTCATTCGACTCTTATTAGCAACATGTTTCAGACCCCAATATATCTGATTTCGCACCTGAGCACATCACTGCACATTCTCAATTCAGTAAGCTGAAAGATCCGAAAAGGATCTATTGGTCCTCAATTTAAACGGAATTTAATTAGTAGAATTTGCATCATGGAAGAGTGAGTGGTCACGGCATTTTGGTTTTGTACGTACTGTCTCTGCAAGATCCTAAAAAAAGCTGAATCATGGTCAATCGTAAAGTTGCTAAAACCTGAAACTGTTCTCCGATCTGTGAATTTATCTACAACTGCAGTTGTTAGGTATAAAAATCTCACCACCCCATCTCCCATAAAATACGCGCGTTGGAACCATATCAATTTACAATAAAAACAAGGATGTACGAATTTCTCTAGGAGCAAGGCAATGGTGCGTGGCGTTATCAGAGCCAGATTTACATGAAAGTAAATAACCCTCATCGCAAACCCTTTAACCGAACATCATTGAGAAAGAAAAACGCAAGCACGAATCATTCCCTTGCGAATGAGTCATTAAAAACTAGATGAAACATGAATGTGACATTCTGAGTGGGATATTTCTCCAACACAGGTTTAAAAAGCGTAAACCACCAACACGTCACGTCTTTGACAAGCTGAATTCCGTCACGCTACCTACAAACGCCGTGAAATATTGCACCACGCATGTAACGTACTACCAAAACAATCCAAGTCTCACAGATATTTCACAAAATGGCATAAAACACTGAGAAAGTGACTAACTCATTGGAAACAGAATAAAATAATGAATTCGGTTTGATCATTAACTCAATTAATCTCGGAGAAAAGGCCTACTTGACGAAAAACTGCTCATTACTCATGAATTTGTCATGAAAATTTCACTACCCTATAATAAGAAAAAAATGTCTTACGTTGTCGCAAGTCAAGAACAAGTTCAGCAACGGCTGGCATTTCCTATCGGTGAGCAGGAAATGACAGATCGTACTAGGAAGCCAAGCCAAAACAGAAAAAATAGGATTTTTCATAAAACTAGACAAATACAAGTACGAACTTCATCAGCTGTGTGGCAAATCCCAAGCAAGTTGAAGACCGGTCTGAATGAGAGTGGTAACGTACCTACTTCGTCTGCAGCCCAACTGGAAAATGTTTTCTTGACACATTTTGTGTACACATAACACCAGTTATTCACTTTTACACCCTATGTGAAACTTAATTTTCTACGTTTACTTCATATATTGAAAGGACGATAGAAAATAAAGTGCTCGTCCGGTTTATGCTCGGATCAACGAATCAGGCTATCAATAGCTATCATTAATTAAAAGAAGTTATGAAATTGCTTAGGCGGTAAACTACACAAGCGCTAAAATAATCAATTTCTGGATTCTATTTTAAAACAATTTTTTCACGGCGTTACAACAATTTTTAGATAGAACAGCCGAGTTTTCTTCTTTCCAGTTTCATCAATTTATTCATTTTTGCACCCGTGAAGATGTAAAAATGAAGAACAATTTTCCGATATAACGTCTTGATCTACGAGGTTCGTAGACTCGATGGACTACGGAGGAAAAACAGGAAATAACGTTTGAATTACGGATATAGGTATGAGTCCTAACAGAAGGCAAGACTCATTAGAGCATAAATAAAATTACCGAGTGATTATCAATAATAGCTTAACACGTTGACGACGATTGTGCGGTTGCCTACGGTCAGTTTGGTTAGGCTAGAAGAAGTCGTTTTGAAGAACCGGCTTTTCTGCTCTAATACAATTTTTAACCTTTTTATAAAGTGTGAAGAATAAAATTGAACCATAATGTGTTACCACGTTTTACTCTAAAATTTATTTCGGAAAAGGTGGCAAAATAGTTGAAATGTTATTTGTATATTCCGATACGTAAATGAACAATTTACCTAGTGGTGCACATATTTACCACTTCGGAGTCAACGTGTTAAGTCTAAAATCATAATAATAACATAGATGAATAATTCTTTCTGTGGAAAAAGAACTTAGCTGCGTGGAGAGAAAAGAGGTGCCTGAACACATTTTCACAGGCAAAAAGTGCAAATTAGGCATTGATCAAGCCAAAGGATGACAAAATTATACATCTTCTGAACGTTGATCTGCTAAGGATGAAGGGCAGGAGAAAAATTTATCATTTTGGCAACTTTCTCGTACTTGCCCTTAATACTCTGGCATCTAAGGAGGTGCCTAACGAATAGCATCAAGGATTACCCCTTGTCCCTTCTACCTATATTGGCTCTGCTACACTCATTTCGCGTACATGACATCATACTTATTGGTATCAAGGTAGGCATTTTTACGGACTAAAATGCTAAACATGAGGAGGTTCAACTTTGCAAACATCATCTAAGTTCTGAGTACATTGTCCATTTTTGCCGGTATAAATGACTGACATTTAATCGGTTTCGCAACCTATTTGGAAAAAATAACTTATTAAACGAGGTGAAATGTCATCGTGTTATTGTATTTTTCATTTACTTAGAAAGGTTAAAAATGTATTCAAGCAGTCAAGTCGATTTCCCAATTCTGCTACTTACAACCTGACCAAACCAACCGTTTACAACATCGGAAATGCGGCGAACGTGTTAAACTTAAAATTTTCTCTGGTCTTATTTACAAATCCTTGAATGCACGTGAATCTCTTTGCTGACAGCCCACATCCTTCAACAGGCGGCCTAGACTACAATCCTATCTAGTCCAGCAACGTTTCCAATGCAATCGCATCTCTTGCGTACGAGTTACAATTTATTTTGCCAAGTTAAAGCGCTCGTCGGCTTCACACAAGATCAGAATCCGAACAGATCTTTGAAAGAGCAACTGAAGTAGAAAACTTCAAGCGAACTCTGAGTAAAGCTTGTAATTAGATTGCAGACCACGTCGGCGAACAAATGGGAACACAATACCGGGAACGATGTTGAAACCGTGTCTTGTTTGCCATTCCTCATCAATCCTCGTTTCAGAACGCAACTAGCACATTTCTATTACACTAAACTTAACCAGTCGTTCAGAAATATCTGGCTAATGAAACAATTAATTGCGGCATGAAGAAGACACCTGGAAACGATTAGCTGTTCAATCTTTTATGAATAATAAAACGGAGAATAGCTATATAGAAGAACTTAGTGGTAGTCGTCGTAATTTCACCTTATTGAAGAGGCATTAGCTTTACCGCAGGCAAAACTTGCCACGCGTCGACTAACATTCCCTCCTGAGCAAGGCATCATGTACATACAAGGAAAAGCTTTCTAAGTAATTTGGCCATTGAGAACAAGCAATCTCTGATGTCGCATAAATTAAAAACACGTGAAACAAGAAGACGGTCGATAAACAGCGCTCGACTATTCAAAAAAACCAAGCGACCGCGAATCAAACCTATGAAATTATTGAACGCAACGTTCGCGTATATTGATAACACGCGAAACAGGAAGACGGCCGCTAAACAGCGCTCGACGATTCAGACAAAACCAAGCGACGGCGAATCAAAAAATTGGATACCGCAACGTAAGGGTGCAAAATTTAGCATGAGCATGAAATTAACCATTAACCGTAAGCATAACATTAAGGCCACGCAAGCCAGCCCTGTACTCACCGGGCGGCACGCCATGCAGACCAGGGCACATGTGCTGGGCGGCAGCGCAGTACTCGGGTGGGGGACCCGGGTGGTAGTCAGGCGGGGGACCCGAGTGGTAGTCTGGGGGAGGCCCTGCGTGGTAATATTCTCCCCCGTAGAAGTCAGGAGGGCAGTACGTCGGCAGGGCGGGCTGGCTGTACTGGTGGGTGCCCGCCATGTCTATGGTGGAGGTAACGACAGGGATGTTCGTGCTGTTGGTGAGGGTTGTGCTGCACATGGTTGAGTGGTTGAGCGGCATGGTGGTGTGGTTGAGCTGTATGGTTGCGCTCATAGGCGGGCCCTGATGGTGGATGAGCGGGGGCGGCAGGTGCGGTGGCTGCATGGACGCCATGGGTTGCAAAGGCGACATGGGTTGCACGGTCTCGCTGACGTGGTTGCCTCCCATGTCAGGGTTGGCGGTCGTGGTAAGGTTGTTCTCACACATGTCAGACGCCGGCGGTGTGGTGGCGGTGGAGTCGTCAGCAGACGACGGAGTCGCTGACGGAAGTTCAGTGCTCTGAGACACGTCACCCCCACCACCACCACCGTCATTAGGTGGTGGTGGCGGCATCACCTGTCCGTGGTTGTGCAGCATTTGCTGCGGCACGGGAGACACGGGAATGTGCTGCTGCTGAGGCACGGGTTGTTGGTTCAGCGAGAGGTGATGAGGGGAGGACAGGGCAGGTGGCGGTGGAGGAAGTTGGTGCTGCAGCACGTCAGGGTAACACGTCGGACCTGGCACTGCAACCATGGTTGCGGTGAGCATTGCATGCGCCACCAGTCTCTCACTAGAATTTAACGCAAACCCTTAGATACAGCAGAGTAGATTACACGAATACTGCTAAATAACCGGCCAGCGACCTCAGCTCGCACACTTTTCCCACAAGGCAGAGCCCAACACTGCCGGGCTGGAAAGTTCTGCCTGGTCGACAACGTTCCGGATCATCAACACTGCAACTGAGGGTCAACCGGACAAGCGTCTAGGATACGCGCATCGCACGTTCGAAAACGCAAGAAGTACAATTGGAGCGGCCGTCAGTATTGAGAGGCTAACCTCAGAACTGTGGACCAGAGGCACACCGTGTCTTCGCAACGGCAAGACCAGGCTGAGTTAGAGAAACCAACTCGGAGACACAGCTACAAGCCTACCAAAAGGTACTCCTAAAGGATTTCTTGCAACACAGACTAAATTATAACGATGAAATGCAAGTATTGCACGAAGGACAACCTATACAGTGCTTTGTAACAGCTCGAATTTGTGCAAAAGTTACGATGAGCTTGTTAGTTGGGCCGAGACGAGCTGACATCCTGACTCAAGGACGAAACGTCACACCCTTTCCCAACACAGTCTAGAGAGCCACTGGCAGCCTCGTACAACCGCCGTGGCTACGTCATGTATCAACACCCACAGATGATGCCACGTACTCCTTAACTTTTAAATAGGAACCTTTCATACAAGTGTGGTTGAATCGCATCTACGCTTAGTTATTTCTCAATGAAATGAACATGTAAAGGAATTTAGAATGAATCTACGAGGCGTATTGGCTTCCATGGGCAAAATCAACTAAGCACCAAATTTTGATTCTGAGTATTATATTTTACAGCCTAATATTAAAACAGATTCGTAGGAATGGTCCCACAAAATTTAATAATGCGAGGATGTCAGAAACAATGCTAAAATGAAACAGAACATCAATCTCAATCTGATCCTGTTCTATTGTGGGTATAATTACTCAAGTATTGTATCAGAGCTTATACCTGAAGTAATAAAATTGAGCAGAAACAAAACTGAAACCATAATAAAAATCAATGGATTTATCATTGCAAAGAAATCCGTGTTTTGGTGCTCATAAAATAACAAAATTGTTCGTTACACAAAGCAGCGACACCCGGCAGCTGCTGAAGAGCGCCATCTATCGCCAAAGAATGCAACTGAAGAGTGCCACATAGAAACACCCGGAAAATACACTCAAATCGCTCTACATAATATGTTAAACTGGTATCGTTCGTGAAAACAAAGAATTTGGGCCAGTAATATCTTCCGCATCTTTTTAGGCGCATTTATCAACGAAAAGAGTAAGAAAATATTATGTATTGGACATTACATGACCTATTGGCTCGTGATGCGAAAAGCGTCAGGCACTTGTTGCTTGTGCTTTTACGCTTCAATTGCACAAACCATCAATTTTCTCACTCTCTCTTCCTCTCTTTCAGGGATACTGTTGAGTTGCATTGTGAAATTTGTTGCTTATCTTTATCGCCATGGAAAAACATCGAGTGATTTGCTTTACGATGAACATTCGTGTGCACATGTCATCACTGTCATTGGGTATAATTTAAAGCTATAAATTAACACGCGAAAATAGTCAGCACGTGAATATCTGCAAGCAAGCAGCAAGCAAAAATAAAAATTAAGTGGAGTCCTGATCACGAAACAACATATCCTGGAAAATCAAAGACGCTCTCAAAGGCATACGTATTCCGGGAAGTGCATGACGGTGTGAGTACATACACTGTGTTGCTTTTCATTGACGAGCATTAGCTTCACTAGGGCCAGCTGAGATCGTTCGCTGGTGCCCGTCAGGCTACTTTGAAGTCTATTGTCTCATAAGATCAGAAATACGCATTCGCAATGCGAAGAGAAGATGACTATCTGCAGTAAAGTCGACTGTTAAGATTTTAGCATTTAAGTTCAAGAACAGACGACTGCTGACCTCGAATACTGTTTTTCAATGCGTACTAAGATATCAAAATTGCACGGAACTATTAACAAATTAGTAGAAAAGTCCAATGCGACTACTAAATTGTTAAGGATCTTAGAATGAAATAAAATTTAGCTTCCAAACTAGGAAATAAAGTACAATCGTCCTAGCATTACGTCCATGGCAGAAGGCTACACGCACAAACTCCCCTCACTCTGGAGTATGATCTCGTAGACCCACTAGAGTTGAACTAGTGGCTAAAAAGAATAATGCTTGTGTTGATATTTTTACAGCATTACAATTCTTCAGTATTCATGTAGTGAGATTGGAGATAGGTAATTAAAAATATGTAAATTCCATCACCCAATTTCAATATTTTGTACAGCTTAATGTTTCATAAGTTGGTAATTTAACTGAGTATTATGTAAAAATAAGCAAGGCAGTAGCCGAAAAAATCTGTTTGAGATTTATATATTTAATCCAGCCAAAACATATTTCATGCCTGTCCATTGACTAATTCTCCAGAAAGAAGGATTAAAGGTCCTCCAGCTCTTGTTACCACTGAAGGCACCCCAGACCATCATACCCAGTACACAGCACAGTCACAGTCTAGAGTGTGTCTCTTTCCACCGTACTTCGCCGGCGTTATCCGGATACATCACTGATTTTGGACTAAGTCAAACTCGCGTTCGTCGCTGATCATCACTAACTACCACTACTCAGATGTTCAATATTCATATTTCACTCAGAAACCAATCCTTTCTTGACGCAGCAAGGAAGTTTTTTCATTGCCTCGGTGAGCAATAAATAGGGCTTCTTGGCGGGATATCTACCTGGCTGGAAGTTTTAAAATCTTCTCCAGCCGATGTTGGAACATTCTCACAATGAAATTATGGAGGAGAGCAGAATATTTTCCACGTGGCCAACGGCTGGTGTTGATATTACTTCTCGTACTAGGACCTTGTCAGTGAAAACGAATCTTTTTTGGGGCCCTACACTCTGGCTTTATCACGTTGACCGCGTTTTCGAGACTGTTAACGTTCAGTTTGGTTAAATTACATGTGGCAGAACAGGGAAATCGACTTTACTTCTCTAATGAATTTCTAGTCTTCTTAATGAATTTCTAGTCTTAACATGAAGTATACAATTGCACGAAACATTTCACCTCGTGTGATAAGTTATTTTAAAAAAGGTCGCAAAACAGATGAAATGCCATTCATTTATACCGGTACGTGAATAATCAATCAAGCCATTGGTACACACAGGGCCCCTTCCGCAGGGAACGTGTTATTGGTGGTACAGCACCGGGAGGGAGGCAGCTGCTTTTTTTTCAAAGGTAAACGGCTATTTTTGTCAGCAACAGATCAGCGGTCACTGCGTAAATTCCCATGTTTTGATTCTTTTGGAACTGCAAATGCATGGAATTTTGAAAAACTGTGAAATGCCTGGAAGAGCCTTGTATAAAGCTGACACAACTGACTTGGTGCCACTCTGGAACGATACACCAATTTGAACATGAGTTTTAAAACAACGTAGCTACGTCGAATATAAAGAGCAATGCATGAAGCATGAGGCGTTACATGCAAACAGTGGAAATACTAAAATCGGAACTTGTGGTCGAGATAAACTAGACTGTCTCACGCTCAATCAGAGCACACACTGACGTGGGACAGCGTCATTCAGCATGAGTAAACATGCTGAGTCTCAGTTTGGATTCTCACGAAAACCCATCACTCGCCTTGTGTTGTGTTGTTGATGTCTCTTGAATAATTTGTTTAACTCAGCCGTATTAGTCGTTTTCGATGAAGAATTAATAATGAACTTGATAATAATTGGTATAAAGCGTTAAGTAATTTTGTAATGAACGATCAAGGTAGAGTGTCTTCAAAGGTAAATAAAAAATGATGAATTTTGAATTTTACTCGTTTGAGCGCGTCTATCAGAATATCATGTGTTTTAACTCTCTGATCGTAGTACAATAAATCTGTTCATGATCGCGTTATTTTTTAGCGCGTATTAAATGTATAAAGTTACAAAACTCATCCTCAATGCAAGGGGATTGATGGAATGGATGACATATCCTAGTTCGTCTGAAAACCTGCTTAATGAACACTCTCGAAAGTTTTTCACTTTGACTGAATGAACCTCGGGTTGACTTCTGAAGAGCAAAGGTGCAGGAGATATTAATTTATCTACTTCTATTGTGCTGGTAGAGCGGGTTAAAGCAGGCATCCGGCAGGTGGCGACGTGAGTGTGGACGGAAAGTGCGGTAGAAACCTACGAGATAAGGGGCAGCCTAGGCGATTGAAAAACCAAAACATTTCATTGAAGTATCATGCGCAAGGTTTTTGAGTTTTAAAAGCTATTCGCCATGTCAAGCAAAAAACACATGATTTCTCCATTCGTTGGCCTACAGCTATAAACGCTACCAAAAAATAGTGCTGGGTTCAATTTTAAACCATTGTTTTGTGCCGTGAAGTAGGAGCTAGTCTCGAACAGCCACTGGGCACTGAGAAGCAGAAATTAATCGTTCATTTATCAACATATGCTAGGTTTTATCTCCGTTTCCGCTCAGTTCTGCAATCATCACAGAGAAACTCGTGAAGTTTAACTTACACCGGACTGTCAAAAGCACAAAATTTGGTTAACACATCACGCAACGATGGCAAAAGAAAGCGTAAACATCTCACTGAAGACAAAGATGTGAAATAAGAATACAGAATAAAAGACGAAAACGCTCGTGCACGAGAAAGTTTCGAGGAGCGCCCACTAAAGAGAATAAGAGAAATAAAATAGTAAGTATGAGGCGTCCAAATCTAAGGCATCAGCATGCTCTTACAAGTGTGGGTGAGTTTGTCAAGAAATAGTTCCTCCAGCAGTGCTACAGTTTCCCACGGTACACTGATGAGGACAGACAATCAGTATACACATTTGAATGTAGCTGAGGAATGTTACATATCCCCGAAGAGCGCCGAGTCTCTAAGATGCGATAAAGAGCATTCCTCTTCAACGTTCCCGTGAAGGTTATAGGTCAGATTTAAAGCATAAATTACAGTCTTTAGCTTGCCATAGCAGGCACAGGAGCCACTACTGCAAGGATTTAGTGCGCATTCGCTAATCTGACTAGTTACATTTTCGAGCGCATGTAGGGCAATCTTTAGAAAGGCCGATGGGGTGAATTAGAGCTACTCATTTATCAAAAAGGTACTGTATGTGAATCAATATTTAAGTAACAGTAATATTGATACTGGTTAATACTGGTTACCGAGATGGAATCTTACGCGCTGGTACTTTTATTTCATTTTCCGTTGTATTATTTTGCGTTTCCTCAGTTTCACATACAGAATGCTTAATGATTGCAGTTTCCTCATCTCGACTAACTGCTGGTCTCCTTACCATCAACTAAACAAAGAGTAACTGACATCTTATGAAATATTTCCATCATATAATAATTACAAATAGAGTGGAAAATTTACTGCATAATAACACATTTTCCGCGTAAGCGATAATATGATCACTCTTCATACAAATATTAACGAGCATGCATCACTTCTCATTTAGATACTCATGAAATGTTTTCTGCCAAACGAAATTTGGAAAAGCACCGTGCATTCAGTGGGGGGACGGGTATTATTTCCGCTCAACAATTAACCAAACAACCCTTGCTGGACGAAAACATTCAGCAGGTTAGCAGACCTACATCTCACATGTCATAATTTCGGTTTGGTTCCTGAGATGACATAGCAGTTGCATTCCATCAGTTCTCATAGTTAACAATTAATCCATGATGAGTTTCCAAGTCAATATAATTAATTGTTGCATTTACTCTAATGTTATGTCAAACCTAACTGAGCGGGAGTCAGAACGTCCAAACACATTATTATTTGAACAAAATCGTCAAAAAATGTGCCCAATATATTCCTAAAAATTCTTAAATATTCGAGAGAACATGAAATTTGTGACAAAAAGGAGTTGTACTCACCAGAAATGCGTTGCTCAGTACCATCGCTCGTTGTGAAGTTGACTGTGGTGCCGGGGTTGATGTGGAAATGTACGATGTGGCCTTCCTCGGACTCAGAATCCACGGTATTAAGAAAACAGTCGAGCTCTTCGCTTGTGTCGGTAGGATAATCTTTATGATACTCTCCGTTTTCATCATAGGTTTCTTCATAAGCACTGTCCAATTCAGTAGTCAAGGGGCTGCCAGCATTTGGCGGCGCAGGAAATGGGACAGACTGAAATCCGGTTTGATGAGCCTCATCTCGTGGAGTCAGAATGTACGAAGCTGAGTTTGGGATCGCTTCTATGTAGGCATCGTAAGGGGCTTGGTCACCAGGATGCACAATAACAGGAGATTCTTGATACAAAGTACAATCAGGGCTTAACTCAACCGGAAAGTTCGTCCCCTGGTAAGCATCACACGAGATGTAAGAATCGTTACAGGTATACATTTGATTTCCATCGACGCAGCTTTCCGACACATGAATTTCAGGAACTTCTTCGATAGTTTCACTAGCAACAGTTTTTGTAGGCTTATCTGATTCATTTTTTTCATTCATTTCGCCGGGCTTCAAACAGGAATGATGTTCTGAACTTTCCCAGCAAGGTGTCAGTTCCAGTTCTACCTTAACGAGACACGGTGTTTTCGAAATTTTATCACTTGAGAAAGAAGCCCTTGAACTTTTCTTCAAGTTGGAAGGTTGTTCCTTGTTAGCGTTGCTAAATTTATTTGAACTACACCTGGTGGGAGCTCTGCTGTATCTGTCTCGAAAGTCTCTGTTATTAGACCCTCTGTTTGATCCCAACGCGCGATACCCATTCTTCCTAGCTCTGGAGGGATGATTTTGCAAAGGATAGTCGACATCGCTGTCGTTTGACGAGTGCCAAGTGTCATTCATTCCTTCGACTGACTCATTTTTTTCGCCTCCTCGGTATCTATAAAAATTGTACATCGCCCTTCCCCTAGGGTATCCACCTCTTCTCCCGCTAGGGCCCCTTCCTCTAGCACCACGGCGATGGTTGCCGCAAAAGTTTTCATCATCTCCATCAGAGAAAAATTCATCATAATCATTGAACCTGCACCTCACTGAGTAGCGTTTGGCGTCGTCGTGCAGTGCATCTACTTCAAAATTTTTCATCGGAAAATACCGAGGAAAGTCATAAAATTCATCATCATGAGGATACGGAGGAATTCTTGGGCCGTAATGACTTAACAAACGCGGAAAAGATCCCAAGGCTCCTCTGGCCAGTGAGCCACGATGTGGATGGTAAATTCTCTTTCCAATTGAAAAAAATCGTCTGCCTTTACTTTCGTAAAATCTGCTGAAATCATTTTTATCCTTGTAGTTTCTATTGAACGTATTTTTTCGATTACCATTCACCGTATGACACGTCCAAGAATCAAATTCACTTCTGTTTTGTCCTTTGGCCTCATGATTGCTAGGAAACAACCTGAGTGAGTTTTCACTTTTAAAATAATTTGTCCTTCGAGTAGATGTCGGAGAGTTCAATTTAGTGGAGGAGCTTGACACAGAGTATTTTGGAGTAGGTAAGAGGGTTGATCCTGGATGATCTAAATTCCCATGACTTGACAACTGAGTTTTGGGCGTAGGAAGAAGTGTTGATGTTTTTGCAGGCCCTTCGGTTGAATCAGTCAAATCTGGCGTAGGCAGCAGACTAGGAGCAATAATCGATTTCGGCACGTAAGGCTCCATAACAAAATCTGAAGTAAATCCCGTTTGCTCCTCACTTCCTGACTTGGATTCGTCGCATGAAACATTTTCCTTTTGTTCCGGCTCCAGTTCGATCAGGCGAGAATCACAATTTTTGCAACATAGGCCATTTTTTCCCTCACTTCCGTTTAACCTTGAATGATCGCAACTCAATTTTGTGTCGTCGTCCGTTAGGCTCGTGCCGTCCGTTTCTTGGAGCTCGTTATAATCCACAAATAGATCAACACTTTGTGCAAGGGATAGCTCTGATCGAGAAACTGTTGTATCATAGAGACACGTTTCATCCTCAGCCTTCATCACGTGCGGAGTCAAGTGTGAGTCAAGAAAAGGAGATGGTCCAGAATAATCATCCACGGGTAATTTCTGGCTCTGAGACTCGCTTGGTGTCACAGTTATCTGGGTTACTTCACCCGAAATGCTCTCGGATGAATGACTGGGTTGTTCATCCAAGTTTTTAATCATGGCATCCATAACTGGGGCGGTCACATTTTGATTCTCAATAATATTTTCTGAATTTTTTTTCCCCACACAAACAGCCTTAGATTTCTTCGCAGTTACATTTTCCTGATCAAACGCTTTTTCTTGCTCATTGGCACGGTTTGCACAAATTTCATTTTTGGGAGGTTCGGCATATTTATCAGAAGTATACTGCTCAGTTGACTGCACGGAGGCTTGGTCCGTCTTTTGACAGTCTTCAGTATCCTGACTACCAGGAGTTTTTTCTCTGAGAAATGCTCGCTCATTTCGAGGAGCCCCATTTTCGGCGAATGAACATTTTTCCTTCGTGAAATCATTTTCATTGTTTTCAAGGGAATTACCTTGAAGAGGAATCGATGGTTCACTATAAGGATTATCAATCAAATCAACAACTGAAATTCTACGGTGCTCGCATGAATGTTTCTCATGGTTCACACTTGCTTCACTGTCGCTCATAATTTTAGAAGATGAACCAGCCAACTCTCCTTGGAAAATTTCTTGAAACAGCGGATCGAATGATAATTACAGTGTTTTTATCATCGCAAATTTGATGAGTTGGTATAACTTGGAATAGCTATGAAACGGAGGAATAGGTGCAGCAATAAAATTCGTAAAAATAAGTTTTTTTAATTGAAGTTGGGATACATTCTCGACTTGGTGGTGTTGGCCACTTATAATCTGTAATAAAAACAAAATTTTTACCACAATGAATGAGACAACAGAGATTTAGTCCCGAATCTACATTAATGAAGTTGACTGAAGTGGACAAAGAAAACGAAAAGAGCATGAAAATTTTTTCCCACTGTTATAACAATTTATTCCTAACTATAATGAAAATTTATTCCTGACTTTAATAAAAATTAATTACTAACAACAATGAAAATCCAGGTCTCACTACATTGCTCACTAAAATTTTCTCTGAATTCATAGATTTTTGTTCTTCGATACAAATGCGCTTATTTTACAACGAAATTATCAAACAACAACAGCGTTGTTAAACAAGGGTTGTTCTGAGGCTTCACTTAACAACACCGTTGTTTTGTATCATAGCAAGTGAGTTTTAAAGTCCCTTATTCTGTCAGTGATATTCTCCTCTGATAAAAGTTAAGCCAGCTTGCTCCTGGGAGTAAAAATGTCACAGAATTATTTAATTTAAAATAAGTTCAATTTGGTTTATTAGAAGACACAATTACTTGTACAATCCTCTTTGTTAACTTCGGTTTATTAGTCGTCAATTTATTGTACATTAATTAGTAATTAAATTTAGAAGCTCGGTACAAATTCAAATTACATTTTCTACATTCTATGCAAGATTATAGACTTCTTTTCTTCTGCTTTTTCCATTCATTGAGTATGCTAGTGATTTTTTACGCAAATCTCGGATTTTTGAAACTTACCTAGAATGTTCCCCGAACGTCTCGCTCATCAATTCAATGTAAAGTATTAGAATTATGCGGGTTTACCCAAGCAGCTTTGTGAACAGTGACACATTGTCACTATATCTATGTCAAAGCTGAGTCTGTGAACTTATTTTATATCACCAACTCCCCTTCCTGAAATCTAACTACTGTATACTCAACTCACAAGGACCAGGGTAGAATGATTGACTGCTTGTATACCAAGGAACAAACAGAAGAACTATAAATTCTAATTCTGATATAATCATGAGGGCGTTACCTTCCATTATCATAGCAGAGATGCCCTTGTAAAATTTCAATATGTAACGTATTTTGTAATGCATCCATTAAATGAAACTATTTTAAGCTAGGTACGGAATAGAAATTTATAAATCTTCTACATTTTTCTCGGAATAGTCATTCATTCTACCCATGTCCATGAGTGTTGGGCGTGGTTGAATTTCAGAATATCGTTTTGTCCATTACGAATTTTCTATCTATCAACCTTGATTGTGGAACTCAGTTCTACTTTTCCAACGCAGGCGAACACGTGGTATACCAATTTTTCTGTTTGCCGGCCAAAAAATGTCCGACTACAGACGCATTAGATCATTGCTCATTTTACTGAGAATGTTTGTAACAGACTATTGACTACATTTAACCAGTCTAGTCAATCATGCAGTGTCCAGATGATCACCTCAAGTAAGAGGAGATTCAGAAAGCGATTAGAGTCGGGTTTCCCTCGAGGCTAGTCAAATGAGACAGGAGGTGCCCACCACAACCTATGTCTTAACCACACGTTGGCACTCACGACGTAACACAAAGTCTAAGTAATTCCAGATGGCGACGGGCTTCTTTCATTCTAGGAGTGTCTCGTACTTGTCCTTCAGTGATTGAGGCATCTCTTGGCACTGAATTTCGCATGATTAAGATGGAATAAAAGCGCTCACCTGACACTAAATAAGAACAAAATTCTGAAATCGCACATGGCTACAGCAATTCAAACTATCAAGTTCTTAATAATACCTTATAAATCTATGTTGTTCATATAACAAATGATAAATGACTAGATGAGCTATACTATAATTTTCTGAACCTTCAAATCAATCTACCCACTAGGTAACGACATTCTGTACTCGAAGTTGTGAGTGTTTTGAATTTTCTTTTGGGCCTCTTTTATAACTATGACTGCTTTAAAGTAGTAGGATATTTTCAGGTCTTAATAACTGTAGCTGAAAAATTTCTTGCTGAGTAATAACTGTAATACTTACAGTGAAAAGCTTATTGATTAGACAGTTTTCCTTAAGTCTTCAGCTTCTAACTCCTACCTCGCGAATATAAATGAGTGTGGTAGAGTTCATAAATATTCTTTAGATTCCAACTTTACAGAAAAAATAAAAGCTAATTCACACAAAAAAATATTTCTCTATGAATACTGGGAAGTACTGGGTGTTCGTTTTGGTCACCGCATGAAGATAAAGTAGCTCAACATCTGTGGCAAAGACAGGTGGAGTGTACGAGGTGGTCAACGCCCAGCTTTTGAAATCTCTAACTCTGACATGCTGTTACTGACAATCTAACTCTGACGATCCAACTCTGGCAATATATATTTTTACCTGATAATCGACAACAGCACACGAAATGCATCTATAAAGCCGACAGGTAGCAACTGAACAGTCACACTTGAGAGGTTGATTAATATCATTTACTGTCAATTCTACGACCAGTGTGATCTCATAGTGGCCACTGTTCACAAGTATTCAATGACAACGAATTTCGGCTGTAGAACGCAAGGTGTACCATTTGAAATAGATGACACGAACTAAAAAAATTAAATTCTAAGACTATGATGAACTGTTTTGTAAAAAATGAATAAAGGTCACTTTATTAGCATACCCAAGAATTCAAGCAAGGCTTGTTTCCATCACCTCACAAGCGTTTCCAGACTCATCACATGACATCACTCTTCAGATGACAAAGAGCTTTGCTAAAAAGGCGTTCAAATGGTCATAGAAAATACTGCACAATGATAGGAGAACAACACGCGTTCCTCACTCCAAGTGGAGACCTCCAGCACAGCTAAATGTGGCTTCAAGAGTTGAACACAAACCACTAAATTACATGGCACTCTTTCGACATCCAGAGCTTGACTAGCAGGTGAAGTTATCTGAAGAGGCAAAGGGTGCCCTCACCCAGCACACAAGTGTCGGTGGCAGAACCGTCGCCACGACTGGGGCATAGCAGCGATGGCGTTCATCAGCCACAGGTCGGCCCGGCAGATAAGAGCGTCGTATCTGCCTCGGCAGCGAACACAGGGCCTCTGCACAGGATAGCTCGCGAGCTCGCCGTTCATGTCTCTACGCCAGCCGTGCACACACTACGAAGGTGCTCCTTTGAAACTCAAATTACACCTCCATACTCATCGACACTTTTGATGAAAATTAAACGGCACCACGAAACTATCGAAGTAAAGGTGAAAAAATCCTTCTGGGATACGAGCGAACCATTTTTAATGAAAGCCGAGATGCGTTTGGAAATTAGCGACCCGCTGTTAAAGATACTCAAATCATACTGCGAAACGAGCTAACCACAAACAATGATGCTCAAGCTATGTACACTATGCAATTAGTGAATTGCAGTGCAGAACTCAAATTCCACCCCAAAACTAGGAACCATCAGTGAAACACAAATCAAACTACGAAATTAGCAAACCACCCTTTGATATTAATAAATCACATGACTGAAGTAGCGCAATACTGCCGATGAGGCAATGAAACTAAAATTACAGGACGATGTTTTTGGACCACTTTACAAAACTATCCACTCTAATGACACTCAAATCACACTATGGAACTAGCGCGACATTCATGTGAAACACCAACCACTGCTAAACAAGCAAACCTTTATCGATGCAATTTTAAGCATGTATTATTCAATATCATCAACAGCCTAAGCCACATTTTCTGCCTGAAAATTTTGTAAATCGTTAGTCAGTAGTTCTGCAAATACTACCAGGGAAGAACCAAGTATCGTTGTTTTCAGTATAAAAACCCCAAACCTGATGCAGACAAAGGCACACGCATAGTAGAGAAAATATAGCAATGCTCAGCATTATAGCCAGCTCACGCCCACACTACTCGGCAGGCTTCTAAATTGAGTGTAAAATAAGTGTAAAATGAGTGTAAAATGAACGAATGAATGAATGAATGAATGAATGAAATGAGCCATTGGTGCAATGTTCTAAACAATCGCCATCAATATGTTGCGAGGTCGCCAGCGTGGCACAGAGTCTGCACGAGAAGGGGAGTTTTCTTCCACAAATAGAGAACGGTTCTTCTGGAGGACTGAAGAAGCGCTTCACAGTTCAGTGCGCCAGTGTGATACGCCACGGCTTTTAAAATGACCTATGGTTTTGCTGTGAGATATATGTAGATATCACTTCATCGATACCAAATTTTCACACGTTTGTATGTCACATTGTATGTTAAAAAATAGCACATTGTATGTTATTATTCACTCTAAATTTGATCACTGAACGTTTAATTGAGTATTTGTGTAATTTTTTCCACTCTCTTCTGAAGCAGGTCAGCTGCTCACTATTCTCAAACGCAGGCAAAACTGTGACAACGATAAAATTGGAAGATCCTAAACTTTCATTGGAAATATTTATAGTCAAGAAATATAAATGAGTCGAGAAGCGAGCTCAGGTGTTTTTTAATTCAATGGAAGAGATACCTTTCGTTGGTACTGCCACGCACTGAAGAAGGGAGTCAGAGTAGCACCATCATCTTGCCAATGACATCAGAGTACGTGGGTCTAGTTTGACTCTGCCTCCATGTTTACAGTGTGAGGGTTGTAACTAACTTAGAATTTGGCAAAAGGTTGAGAAAATACTGATGAGTTTTTTCTCCGGATAAACTGGAATCTCCAATAAAGAGACGACAAATCGACTAGAGAGACGATTTCAATATCTACCATTTCAGTACCATTAAGAAGTGAGCAATTTAGTAAATCAGAAGCCTTTTTTCGACTATTAGGAGTTGGAAGGATTACCTCTACGTACCCGGATCTAACAAAAGGTTCATGGCTTACAAACTTTTCGTGATCGTTTACATCTTTGGAAGCTATATTATGCGTTAGATTATGCAAGGGAAATATATGTGCTCTGAAAGTTAGGACAGATAATGACATGCAGTACTTAAGTTAAACTAGATGTGTAAACACGTAATATACAAGTTTAACTTGCTGCTGTTGCGTGAGATGAGATCTCAAGAGGTTGTGAAGTTGGTGACATGTGAGAGAACGGCCTCTTCTCAAAAAACAGCCAACGAAGCATAGCAATTAGGAAACAGGTGTAACACAAATGTGCGATACTTATAAAGAATTTAGCTTACCCTATTACGACCACACTTGAATGAACGCGTAAATTCATAATACTGCATGAAACGCGTCGCTCCCTAATTATCGACCATCAAATCTTATTGGCGGCCACACTCAGCTGCACCACAGACCCAAATCGCTTCGAAACATGTACTCAGAACCCGCTCAGTTGTGTTTTCGAAAATTTAGTCTTCAGCCCTCCTTAATGTATAAAGTAAAGATTACCTTCAGCATCCTTGAGCACAACTTCATTCAGTTATTGTGTAGAAATGACACTATAATCCTTGTCATTTTCCTTGGAGTAGATTTTGAGGGATCCGTCCGATTTTGTGAGTTGAATATGATACACCGGAAATGCTTCACAATGAGGTGCACATCGTCTACAGGAGACGCCTCATAGTGAGTTGATTACTAAATACGGTATTCTCTTCACAGTGAGTTGCATAATATAAACAAGAGACGCTTCAAAATGAATTTAATTTTATACATAGTAAACACTTAACAGTGAGTTGGATGTTTATAAAGAAGGCACTCCGCAATTTTTTCGCTTATGACCTCAATTCCATAGCTTCAACAGCTATATTTTCAACGAAGTCGTGGCATATTTACATGTGCCATGTTAATGTCATTTTACAAAGCTTTTCAGTAGTTAGCAGCTTCGAATCGGCACACATCCTAGCGATGTCGGCGCTCATCTAAGCTTCAGAAATTAAATACTGTATGGCAGCCAAGTAAATCTGATCAACTCGACTCACAAAATATTTTCCTACATAAGAAATCTAATTTATGCGGAAGGTACAGATTTCTCATAAATACATTGGGTGGCGCTAAAAAATACCGAAGCAATATTCAATGTGAAGAACAACGTATGATCAAATAAAGTACGGATTCTATATTCATGGTATAGCTTACAATTATGTTCCTAGAAATTTATACGAATGCTCTTGAAAGAGCTTCACTTCACAACAGATCAAACCCAATCACATATTTATAGTTTGGTATGCTCTAGATGAGTCAGATTAAGAACCCACAATGCTCATTTTTTGTTCCGATGGTGGTAATAATATAGAACCTAACATTAATATATTTGTCTAGTATTGATTTACAATTTTAAAATCGATCACACGCACACTGTTGTAGTAGTATTAAGATGCCTCTCGCAAAATTTGGGAACAAAAAGTTGTCAAAATGCAATGCATTTTAAAACACAAAGTATCGATCATAATTGTATCACCTTTCATTACTTTAGAATGTCCCTCCCCCAAGTGCCAAATTCTGGCGTGTGGAAAACAGTGACCAAGAAAACTTGGGTTGCTAGACCTAATTTCCTAAAACGGTTTCGCAATCGTTCTGACATTCCTGTACCTTGTCTCCAGTGCCGAGAGGGCTTCCAGAATTTCTACTTTAAGATAAAGTTGATAGCTCACAGATTCAATGGCGAGTTGCGTTTCTCTTACCAATTTTCTGCCTAAACGAACTGCAGCACCTTGTCATGAACGAGAATGATCGTAATTGCAAGCGACCGTATCTGGTCTCCCATCTCTTCACTAGACTTGGGATCCCTACACATTTTTTCACGTCTCTTCACTCGAAAACATCGATTTATTTCTTTCGTTGAAAATTAAAATTGGGGGGTCGTTGAATGTTTATTCATGCGATATATTTTATGGACTAACAAGTTGGTCAACGTAAAGGATATTTTCTTTAGGTTATGAGGTGTTGAGATTCGTAAGACCTCTGGACACGCATAGCTTGAACGAGTTATGACATCGTATGCTGACAACACCCAGGGTACCGACAAACCCTCTGTAGACAGGAGGAGTTCAGCAGCATCACCGCAGCCACAGCCACCATAGCAACATCACCACCTACAGTATATGTGAAGCATCGCACGCCACTCGTGTTATCTTACACACACCATTATGAATCACGGACTATTCATCACTGCTTCCGAACTTAGGACGTGGTTTATGATAACGCATAATAACATTTGTCATAATCAATTTCAAAAAGGAAACCCTATCCTGCTCTCTAAATCTTATCACCAAACTTCAATTTATCTTTGAAAGACCCCATCCAATTATCCTTTACATCCTGTCTCTCCACTCAGCGTCATACTTCTCCAACTCTGGCCAACATTTTGAACATCCTTTTAGGTTCGATAATTACATTTTTTTATCGTTACTTCAAGCCGCAGTGTGTGTTCCTGAGTTTTTAAAACAGAATCACTTTCGTACTCGTTAACCGAATGGTGCTAATCGCTAACTAAATCGAACGGAAATTTAAAGTTCACGATAGATGCTATAGGTACACTAGTCAAGATTATGCTATCATTATCTTACAATGTTAAAGATTTAATTGGCTAATTAAGAACGTAAATAAACATAGCAAGTTATTAAAAAAGTTTCGCATTAATAGCGTATTATGGTGAAAGCAACGAGAAAATATTTCTGACTAAGCCATCGCGATAATAGCATAAGTGGTTTTACAAATTTTCTAGCAGCCTCAGAAATTATTTAAGAAATAAAAACGAACATGAATAAGGAACACTTAATAAAAACAAACACTTAGTAAAAGAAAAACGAACATGAATATGGTAGAATAAATCCAACAAGGCTGTAAACAAATTGGACTTTAATATTTCAGATTCGTCAAAATGGCACTTTCAAATCGCTGTATTGCGAGTTTGTTTTTAGCTTGTTATTTTTCAATTATATCATATATTTTCATGCATTTTCAAAACACCTCTCATTCAATCTGTGAAAGTAAAGAATATTTCTCCAAATTAATCCTACGCAACCGAATGCGATTGCCCGAGGGAGCAGCTGCGAAATATGTGATACATTTAGCTAAGCAATTCAATTGACAAATTTCTAAAATTTCTGGTACTTGGGAAACGCAAGAGGGAATTGTCAAGATGGGCAACGCTGGCAGATCACGAATGATTGATCGGACGGTTGACGGAAATATAAGATGCTTGTCTCCAGTAATCTGACCGCAACCAAGTTAATCTTCTGCGTGGCGGGTCGAGACTTGCCGAATCGCAAATGGCACGAAAGACTATGCTCTGAAACACCGAGTTTAGAAAATTCTACTCTGTTTTTGTTCATACTTGCTAGCATTACACAATGATTATACGAAAGCTCTCTTGCGGGCTTATGGAATGATGTGCGAAAAAAATTAGTGTAAATCAACATTAACGTATAAATATTTATGAAGATTTATCACTGAACATTCGATACCCTTTCAATTCTACTTCAACATTTAGTCACCGATCTAGAGTGTTTTAGATGAATAAATAATGAAAATGTTAAAATTAATTCTATTGTGCTAGCGAGTGTACATTTACCTTTAAAGAACACTAGCCAGATGGATGGTGTTTCAACGTGACAAACTCTGGATAGATATTATCGCTTTTTATTGCGACAAAACAGTTAAAAACTGATGTATTGAACTTACGAAACTACATGGAAGTTAAGACTCCTTGGCTTTCGTTCGCCGTGCGACAAAATGAACTTATCAATGACACAATACTGTACATATTAATAAGTAAAAGACTTCCAAAAATACTGAAAATCTTCAATTAGATTAACGTAGAATTAAGCTTGCGTTGAAGATCTTCTCAGGTTTGTGTTCGACGGTTTTTGACAATTTGTATTCTAAGACGTTTTTCTCTGAGGGTACGAATGCTGAATGGGATGCGAAATTTTGTTCAAGAGAAAGGCTCCTTCTCATTTAAAGCCTTTACTGCGCAGCACAAACTAGATTCAAATGGCAGCTTACTCGTATTTCTGGTTTGAGCTTTTACTCCATATCTGTTCAGCAATCCCGAAGCCAACACCACAGCCTCACCCCTATCAAAGAAACGAACTTGAACCATTCTAACATAAAAATGATAGTTATTTTCGTGCAAAGAAATGGGATAAAAATTTCCTTTGACTGTCAAGTGGGTCATTGCAGAAAGTGATCAGTAATAACAAAAAATATATTTCTGTAGCATGCTATCACGAGCATTGCTTCTGCAGATAAGAAGGTGATCTCTACATCATTCACTTTCATCACGCAAGCGCATGGAGGCCAAAAACAGCTTCATGACTTCTCTTAGTGCGAGTGTTACTAAGTCATTCATGCAATAGTTATCAAAGAACTTGTTTTAGATTTGAGAAAGTTTTTTCAGATTCCCGTTTGAAAGAAGAAAAATAAGTGATTCGACCTTTTAAAACAATCCACTTGCATATTTTCATGTTTTTGATTCTTTGATCTGATTCGTTTTTTCCACATAATTATAATGCTGTATAATAAAGTTTCATCACTCCGATAAACTACTTTCATACCTTCGTATTCTCTTTCGTACTGTTTTAAACATGCAATGGAATTTATAATGTTCATTTTTAATCAAGAAATCTGTACCCACTGATAGTTTCTGTCAGGCCATGTTCATCCCACTCTAAAAACAAATGCATTACACTATTTTTTAAAAAGAAAATTAGAGATAAGAACACCGTTGTTCGATGGAATATTTTTTGATGACTAAAAAGAAAGTAAATGTTGCCCACGCTTCCGTTTCAGGCTTTCAAATCGAATAAGAGTGGTCGAATACACTGATTCAATTCAGCTAAAATTCCTTAGCCAGTGAAACAGCGTTCTAGAATAATGAGTGATGATTATTTTATGCTTCTCGTCGGTGTTATTGGGCTTTGTGAGGTTTTTTAAATAACTATGTCTCGTTTGAAATATGTTTATTAGTTTTGAGTATAACAAATATCAAGTGTAGCAAAATCAAGATCGGTCTCAAGAGATCAATTGACCTTGCTTTAGATCCGAGTAAGAAATTACAACTAGTTCATGCTGGACAATGGAGTTTCTGTTACCATTCTTATGAATCATAAAATAACAAATAACAGAAATGCCACGGCAATGGAAAACTTTAAGACAGTCTACAAGTACCGTTGTGGTCTGGTAGGATGGAGATACCAGAATACGTCGTGCTGCTTCACGAAATTCCACGCTATTGTCGTAAATGTTGGATGTTCCTTTACGAACACGGCTGATCAGCGTTTTCAAAATCCCTCTACACGTTTCTTTTCTTCTTCTTCTATTCTTCAACAAACCCATTAAAAGTTGATACAGTACAGCTATTCAAAAAATATCAAATTGCGATCTTTTTATTGGTAGGAATTAAGGATAGAAGTCTAGAGGGAAATTCATAGGAAGTTTGTTGTTTAACACTTAAGTTAAATGGAATCTTCTACAGATTGGGCTGCTTTCTACACCCGTTCATGCGTTGCTTTGAGGCAGTGATGATAGGTTTGTGGTTTGTGTGGTGGCGTCTGCATGTGGTGCGCACACCACACCTACATTTGCATATAGCGAAGGTTTCAGACACTGACTCGATCGCAATAAAACAGAGTTGCCATTAACTACAGTCAACGGTGGAAAAAATGCCATGCATTTTTATTTTGGGCTTAATACACGCTTTTTTTGCGTCTCAGGTTTCTGAGTTATTAACAAAGAAAAATTGGAAAACTCAATCATAAATAAGTCTGGTAAACGAACATCTATAGTGTTCATATGAACTCACCAATTAATTTTCTAACACTTCAAACATCCGCTCTGGTTAAACATTTTTACCCGTGGCAACTGCAGCTCTGCAATCCTGAATTGAGTATCATTTTGGTTTTTATTTGCTGTAAGTCTTATTTTCTTAACTGCATTGGCAGATTGTTGATAGTAAGAACCTCACGATTCTTGTTTAAATTACCTTTTGTTTCCATGGTAACTATTATGTACAGTGGCAATAAATTAATTCACAAAGAAAATTTCGCTGCATAATCTACACAAAGCTAAGATTGACGCGCTTTACTAACGTGGAATCCAGATCACTATTCACAATGAACAAAATAAATTGATATATGAGACGATTTGAAATAAATCTCACATTAGTAATGGTGGTCACATCATAAAAAACGTTTATATTTCAACATGTGTTATCTAACGACAATTTCCAAAATTGTGAAGGCGAAATAGTCTAATATTCTACCTCCAATAATATTCAGAACAACAGGACTACGTCCATGGCATGGACACATAATTGATTGATTTCACTAGGACTAAAGTTTTGATTTTAGCCTATCGTACAAATTCACGGGCAGCCTTTTGTTCAAAAGTATGAGTGGCATAGCTTGAATAGATTATACCCGGAGAAAACTTACTGACCGCTCTCATACAACGCTATTTTCCTGCAAACCAGGGACAGGAAATAGATGAATATCTGACGGACGTGGATCGTAAAGCTAGAAAGCGATGATAGATAACTTGTGCTGAGTTGGAAATATTGCTGGAGAGGAATCAGCGGAGAATATTTGCTAGCAGAGGAAATGAACACATTTTGTATTTTGTGTACAATTAACCGCACAAGAGAGAAAGCATCATTTTGTTATCCCTGTGAAATAGAGCTTAATATTTGCTCCACGAGTGTGCTGGCTTCCTTGCTCATCATTGGCAATTAGTTCAATTCTTGGTGTCAAAGCTCAATGATGAAAAGCTTCTATAGAAAAATAAGCAAAAGAAAATTTTCCCCTCATCTATACATTTATTTCAAATTTATGAGAGAGCAAAATAACAGGCACACCCTCCTCGCGATGACAAGAGCTCTCTCAATATTCATGGCATCGCTAATTCGCACCGACGAGGAAAATTGTTAATATCTTTAACAATTTTCAGTTTTGGAATACGATATTGTTCACCAGCCGGTGGTGTATTTCCGGTCCGAATGATGCCGATTTAATGTTTTCCATTAAAATTTTAATGACTTTCTGCTAGTTATACTGCTTATGCACCGAAGCACGTTCCACATAAAATTAAAAGTTCCTACTATTATTTTTCAGCGTTCGTTTCCGGTCCAAAGCACCAGCAAGCGTGCTCTCTCAGTTGTAAGAATTGAATAGCTTTCATTAAGTAGTAATGAAAACGTCAAAGTTGGGGATGTTGCCGAAGTGATGATGTGATGAGTTACAGTTTACAATCATGAAAAGGATATGAATGAATTACCTACATTACTGACGGTTCATTATGTAATCTTGAGCTTCCAAAGATTTATGGTATATTATTTCCATGAATTCAAGATGCTGCGAACCAATTTTTTGAATTTAGCATCGCCTGGAGATGATTCACATCTGTTCGCATTGGAGATACATAAATAGATTTTCACAAACACTTTGAGCGCAATCCCTCCCACGAAGAGCACCCAGAGCAAACTTCAGCACAGCGATGCTGTAACATGCTTCATTTAATAGATCAAATGATGACGTTGTGTCTGAAAAATTGCTAGATAACGTTGCTGCTCTTCAGTCAATATTTGCTAACGTAGTACAGATTTTTTAAAGAATTTTGGGTTTGAATTCATAGCATTGGAGTTGAAGTTTTTGCGGTTACCAGCAGCGTAAAACTGACTTAATGTTAATTAAGATTTACGGTGAATAAATTTTAAATTTCTTATCTTATCATTAAATAAGAGGTGGTTACAAAAACTGCTCCAAGTCGCGCATTTTCAATTCATAAAAAGTTTGAGATGTAATGCTAAATCATGAAATGGCAGGTCTTGCAATTTTGGACCTGCCGTATTCGAGGAGTATTCGAGGCCAATTGTAAATCCTGTTATGTAGATGTCCTTGAGAGCTTGCAATAGCATCACAGGGATGTATAGAGCGAACATTCTAATTTACAGCATTGAATTTGGTCGCATACAAGAGTCAGTGGACGTCCAATTCTTTCGCAGGTCGGAACACAGGTGTAAGCTGTGAATTGCACCTGTTTCGGGCAGCTGAGCTGCGAGCCAGACGACAGGTGTGCGCCACACCTGCGAGCGTTCAGAACACCATCCATTTATACACTTCTATCATCTTTTGACCGGCACACGTGTCATTTCTAATACTGCTGCTCAGGAAAATGCCTCAGGTGAATCTGAATAAAAAGACAATCTAAGCGTTTGCTAAAGAAGACTTCAACGGACAGCTTTCAGCGCTGTTTGAATTTTAAAGGGATTGATGGAGTAATATGCTCGTCCAGTCATTTCACCGTCATGTAAAGATGTTCACACTTGCATTTGCAAAACACGGTATGAACATAGGAGCAGATTTTGTATTGACGAAGTAAGATTTCTTAAATAATAACAATGTTTAAACGGTTGTGCTTGCCTGAATGGAAGCAAAAAATGAAGCGAAAAAAATCATTACTGTGAGCGGGAATTATCAGCCAATAATTGATTTGCATAAATTTGAATGCTTCAGAATACTATAGTTGAAAAAACTTTCAGCCGATGTTCATTTCCGCAGCTCGTTATCCAGCTCAATAAGATTTCGATTCTACGGAATGCATTTCCCGAGGAAGATTTTTTGATCTCGTCAACATTAGGAAAAGGAAATGAAAATAGAATTTTATCTTCTACAGCTTTGGCGATAGTGAAGAGTTACTCATCTAGCTATCAAACTATGAAAAGTTTATTCAAAAGTTAGCTTTATGTTTTCCCTATTGTTAAATATATCCCATAAAATAGGAGTAAATATTTTTTTTCAACAGTGCATTGCTCGACAGCATTTATTTCTCAGAAGCAGACACTAGACAAAAGGGAAAACTTGAGTGTATCGCGACATGATTGCTTGGCCACGAGTGTTTGTCAAAGACAACAATCATGTCAGTCTGCCAGTGAGTTGTTACAGTGAAAGGCACGGAGGCTCTTACACAGGGCGCACAACAAAGACGTCTTGTTAGTAAACGGGATGCCAGCAGCTCGATCCGCATGCCGACTTCATGGCATCAGGAAGACGGCAAGAATTTCATTACGCAATTCACCAGCCTCAGACTAACTATGCTTCTCAAAGGCTTATGAGCGCAATAAAAAGAAACAGAAGCGTTAGTTCAACACAAAAGAAACAGAAGCGTTAGTTCAACACAAAAGAAACAGAAGCGTTAGTTCAACACAAAAGAAACAGAAGCGTTAGTTCAACACAAAAGAAACAGAAGCGTTAGTTCAACACAAAAGAAACAGAAGTGTTAGTTCAACACAGAAGAAACAGAAGCGTTAGTTCAACACAAAAGAAACAGAAGCGTTAGTTCAACACAAAAGAAACAGAAGCGTTAGTTCAACACAAAAGAAACAGAAGTGTTAGCTCAACACAAAAGAAACGGAAGCGTTAGTTCAACAGCAAAAATTCAAAGGACTGAGTGTGTATGTAGATTTTGTAATGCGATTTACCAATAAGGCCTTTCTATTTGGATCACTCAGACTAGAAAAGTTAGTTCATTTGATCACTTACTGCGATGAGATTACTGAAGCTCTAAAGACATTTTGAATCGGTTGGCAAAATTAACTTCGTATCGATCCAAAATGAACATTTTCACAGTAATATTTACATGACGTCAGAAGCGATGACCTCAGGTAAAAATTTGACGCGAGAACAAGTGTAGTATTTTTGAAAATCTGTGCAGGTTCTAACTCTGGTACCAACGAATATAAACGCCGGTTTATTTCCAACAACGAATGAATGAATAAATGGTAACAAGTTAAACGGAAAATCTTTTAAATGGAACAAATTTCATTGCTCAAACGAAGAAAAAAATTGTGGTAGAATTTACTAAAATTCTTTTACTCATGGTGGCTTCCTGTAAATGGAATGACTACATTACGAGCAGCAAGATTATTGAACAAAAACAAAACAAATAATTTATAAATTGATTGCGTCGGTCATACAAACAATTTCAGAAACTACAAATGAAAATACACACGATGAACTGATTATATAATTATAAGTGTACCTATCTAAATTAGTTTTAGAATAAGTTTAATTTCAGTTGTATGAATATCTGAGAAGCAATCCTAACAAAAAACTGGCGAAGAAATTTAGGAAAAACAATGAATTGATGACAGATTTATTTAAAGCAGCGCAATCATAAAATAAAATAAATCGATAACATACCATCAGTAAATTATTAAGTGCAAATAAATACCATTGCATACTGACGAGAAATATTATACTCAGCAACAGGAGATACGCGTGAGAAATTGTTCCACCAAACTCAGCAGAATATGGACAAAAATGAGCAAACTACTTATTTTGAAATAAATTTTCGATTTATCTGCAAAATTCTATGTTGTTACACTAACAGTGCGTGCAAGCTCTTGGGACACGTTTGGTTCACCTGACAATTCTTTGTTCTTTGACAGTTTCTTTAGTTTAAAAATTGTAGTATTTAGCGGATAGTTGAAGTATTAACATATCATTTTCAAGAGGAACTAAAATGAATGCACCAATGTTAGAGGAATTGTTGAAAAATCAAACCTGAGAAATAATAATATAGAGGAAAAATCCTTTGAGGTACAGAAAAACAGGATATCTTAAGATGATTCTTCGCAATATGGAATCGATGGTCAAGAAAAACAATTGCAGATTATCTCAGATTTGTCATAAAGAACATTTACATCGAATGAATTTCACTGCAATAAAAACTTCAACGGATGAGTTAATTTTTGTTAATTAAGAATTCCCTTTTGTCCTTTCCGGAATTCCGCGTTGCCATAGAAGAGTGTAAAAGCATTTATATCGTTGTAACAGTACGACAGTACCTAGCTTATACCATAACACATAGCTGAAAGGTTTATAAATAAACGTTATATTTTAGATACCCTACGAATGAAAGAAATTTGCGAGTTCAAAACCTGACGTAAAAATTAACGAAAAATTTTCCTCGCAGTCTGCGGTTATTCTATTGAAGCCCGATCATCATGCGGCCTAAAATGAGCCGGTATGAATACGGAGAGCCTTGTGTGCATGTTCCTCAAGTACTTGTCATGCTCGTATATACAATTATGCATACATATGCATGCATGTTGAGAAACATGAATGTATATATGGGAGTATATGGCATTTCCATGCATTTTCAATTCCTGGTAAATTGATGTTCGCTGTTGATTTTTACGTCAGAAAATGAATTGTTTATGGGCGAAGCATGGAGTGAAGGCATTCAATAAGAATTCTGTTACTCATTGCTAAAGCGGTTGTGGAGATGAAATATTGTTTATTACAGTATACATAACTTGTCAATTCTTCTTGGTAAATTCAGGGAAACTAGTATGTCAAAAGCATACATGAGCATTTTCTATAAAAAACCCCAACTGAACATGTCTCACACAATCACTAGTTCCAGAATAAATGTTATGCAATTGATAATCTTCAACTTCAAACAATTTCGTGTTTTCAGGCATAAAAGTAGCAAATATCCTAAGAATCGATTTAGCACAAAAAATAAGTAAAGCCAAGCGTCCGATCACTGGCATAGAAAGTGGAAGGTAACTACCTGGGAAGGTGCACCTATGCGTGGGATTTTTTTATAATAATAGCAAACTAGAAACACAAATAGTGAAACATAACAGGAAAATAAACTACTATTTTTATACCTGTCCTGTGATAATTTCTTAAAAATAGATGAAGTTTGTGAATCCAGAAAAAAAAATCTCGTAACGCTAGCAAATTTCATAGTCCCACAGATCCAAAGATTCAGTGGTGCCATGTACAATACATAGTTAAAGATTTCGTATACCAATTTAATCATAACTTTGAAAAAGCCCGCCATATAATTTTAAACATTAATGCAATCAAATTTACATAAGCCCCCAAAACTAAGTCCTTAAACATCTGTAACTTAGGTGACCCCAATAACGATGTTATAGGCCGTTACGCAATGCTTTAGCTTTTCAGAACTAAAAAAGCACTGCTTCAAGATTACAGTATTCCTGAATGAGACTATTTTATAATAACATGCTTTATGCTAATATTTGGCCCTACCACTATTTCGTATACGATTTTGGAACATATTTGTAATAATTTTGAAGCTCGGACGAAAGTATGAACTTCATTTCTAGAAATGGGATTTTCACCTGCCACAAAACCAGGATAACAAATGTACGTGTTGGCCCTTACAGTGATACTAAGCATATATGCATGTGTGTGTATATTTATGTATGTAAGTGATCGTCCGGGAAATAAAAAACCTGAATTATTCCTTTAGTTCCTATAACATTAACAATATTTGACATGGTTGCCGGGTAATGATTAAGCAGCTTGGAACAAAAGCGAACCAACATAAAAAATTTTTTTTACTAGAACTCATGTAAAAACAACCCATAGATCACCCGAGCAGGCTTCATAATTTTCCACGAGAACCCATTTAAAAACAGCCTATAAATTACCCGAGCACGCTGCATCAACCAAATAGAAACTACCCAACTACCCGACCCGTGCAGGCTGCATAACTTTTTCATGAGAATCCATGTAAAAACAACCCATGGAATACTCGCACAAGCTGCCTCATTTTTTCACGAGTCCATCGACACAACGCAGGTCTCAGTAAATGTACTGACGCGTGGAGCAGCCACAAAGTTTCCTTGTTGGCCCAAAGAAAGGATTTTTGGCCCTCAGTGGGGAGCGCTCTTATCGAGGAGTGGCGTACAGAAAGTAAAGCACCAAGAGGCAACAACATTAACTCCTACAACAACTCAAGTTTCTCGTCTATTGTAGAAAGCGTGTGAGTTTTCAAACATTACTCTTCCAATGGCCTCAGAACAAAAGAGTTAATTTTGCCACGTGTTTTTCTCAATTAGAGAAAGCCGAAGCGTACCAAGTCCAAGGTCGTAATTAAAAAAGTTGATTTGTTTATTCAACTGTAGCATATTTTGAGAGCAGCAATAGTAACATGCCAATCAAGAGCATATAAAGAACAGAGTTGAACAGAATATCACCAACTTCAGCTCGGTTGGTGATTCTTTTTCTGTCATGAATGTGAACATTATTAAGCCTTGGTTCATTTGTAAAATTTGAATGAGAAAACAGGAGAGTCTCATGACTTTATATCTTAGTTCTTCGATACAAAATTCAATTCGGATATATAGTTATCGAATGCTCGAACATTGCTGACATTATGAAATAAAATAGATTAAGTTTCTTTATTTAGCACAACAGTTTTAATTAAAACAGTGTGAAAGCAATGCGTGTCGGATACGGGAGAATAATTTCTACTATTTTTAAGAGAACGTAAACGCTACGAATGATAGCATCTCCCAACTCTAATTCTGGCCAACAGACTGCAATATCACAGCGCTCTTGAATAGGTGGTACACCTGGGCCTTAGCTTCAATAGAAGCTTTCGAAACAATCTGCTACCGTTAATGATTGATTGATGATTATAAGTAAGTTTAAGCCTCCATTACTACAACAAAGATGCTCAACGAGAGGAAAGATGAAGGCACAATTTATTAAGGAGTTAAGGGAAGGCGGAATCAACGCACAAGGTGTGTTCTCGCACAGGATCCCCTGCGCACAGAGATAGTAAGTTAAGAAGGAAGGCTATGAAACAAGATAAAAGTTGATGAAGAAATTCAAGGTGATGACAAACAGGACAGCAGTACACTGAAAAAAGATGGTCCTTAACAAAACGAAAACATGTTATTTGAATTAAAAGGCCTACCTAGCTCATAGCTCAAGACCACACATTTTCAACAATCTGTTTCCGTTAATTTCGTGGTGAGCTTTTGCTTTTAGTGTTGCACGACAATCACACATGTGTACTAATTTTAAGGTAATAAGTTTTATTGTAATTTTCATACTAGGTTATTCATTTTTGATTACCTAATGCTTCATGCTTTATAACAAAAACAGTGTCATGAAATTCAAATGTATATTATCTGGTAAAATGATCAAATTCCTCGACGAACATGGTGTCTCATTTGGATAAAAAAGAGAACAGCATAAGTTGAGACAAAAGAACAATAAACAAACAAACATCGGCATCTACGGATGCTTTATTTCCAATTGAAGCATGATACATATCACCTTTTACATTGGTTTTTCAAATGCCTTATAACTAACACCAGGACGCCATGACGCTTTCCTCCGGTCAAAGACCGGTACCCATTTCAGACACCTGGGTAGAGTGGGGTATTGTGCTTAGAATTTTTCTCCTATACCCAACAGAGAAAATCGCCACCAGCGCCGAGACTCGAACCCGGGTCGACATGAGGTTTTAATAATAGTCTATCGAGTGCATTTACTAATGGCAAGGTATTCTATTTCATCAAAGAATGCAAAACAAAAAACAAATTCTCAACTGAGTGCATTTGAAAATGACAAAATGTTCTATTTCATCAAAAATACAAAATATTTGTGAGCTCCCATCAAAGGCAGTCCGAAGCGCTCACCTCGGCTTATTTACAATCGATTTGGACGAAAGTTTTGCGAGATGCACAGACGCTCGATGTGGCCGAGCACCGTGACCTAGAGTATTGATCGCGTGTGAACTGTGAAGCGTCAACATAAACTGTCGTCAGGTGCAAGTAGAACGGTCGCCAAAAGAAACTTTCGGCCATTAGCAAAACAAAACCAATTAATAACACGCAATAACTGCCAAACGTTGCACATTTCTGTCTGGAGCAACTGCATGAAGGCACACAGCCGAACTGGAGCCAGCAAATCCCTCACACTTGAATTCTTAAACCATAAATAGGATACACGAGTCAAATATTTCAGAAGTTGACAGAACAATTTCTTAAGCTTGCCGCCAAGGTTTCGGTACGACATTCATGCATCTGAAAACTGATAAACTTCTCCACCGCCTACAACAGTGAATACACTCGAATAAACTGTCAGGTCCTTACATCAGCAATAAGGTTATTAATTCATCCTTATACCCTCCTCACGTTGCAAATTTAATGTGCACAACAGTTGCTCTATGCTCCAAACAGGGTAACGAAACTTCGATCTGTAACTCCTAGCTTTTCCATGCCCACGCAAAATCTATGCCAAAGTCTTTCTTAAAATTCAAGTCAACATTCACCCGAGTAAACCTATTTCTCAATTCTCTAAGCCAGTTATGTAAATCCAGGATAAAACTAAGATTTTCCTCAAATCGATAAATATTCTTCCATCACGTTTTGATCTTCATTTTACTTCATGGTATTTATTTGAATAACAACGCATAAGGAGGATGTAGCAGCTTGACGTTTTAACTAGAGAAATTCCAATCTTTTCGTCGAGAAGAAAGAACAAGCTTTAAAATGTAACGCATTTTAATCTTTTTTTCAATGACATTACACACAAAAATTTTAGCACATTTCTTGCCGCTTCAGCTCTCTATACAGTACCAAAGCGATTGTCATAAAAAGTACTTATGGAGAATCTGTCAATTCACATGTGGTTGAAGCTAGGAGTGCATTAGTGCAGACCTGCATACTATCTTACATACCTCGAGACGTGTTCTCTCATGAAACTATCGTTGAAGTATCGACAATTCCTTCCTGGGTTTCAAGACTCGCGACTAAAGTTAGTATGGCAACCAGACCGTAAAATAATTCTCGCCCTCTGAACCCATCGATTTCATGAAACCTTTATATTCCTACTATAATATGGTAGCGAATCAATCAAATGAACACAGCTTAGTAGAAGCATGAGAGAGGAAAATTGCTAAGCCAAGGCCTCACAATCAAGAAACTATGAAAACACATCAAATGGATATTTTCACTTCTGCAAAAATGCTAGTTCATTTCATGAGCTTTTTTCCTCTCGTTGACGCCTAAAACTCTGATGACGTCAACGCCATCAACACACCTATTCTGCGGCTCACAGTTGAAAGGCATCAAGCGTCACCGCGCTTTTATCCGTGAAAGAACTTATTTCATATTCAATTTGAAGTATTCAGACTCTCATTCAAAGAGCAAATATTTATGTGTTGGTGTCAAGAAGACCTTTAATCTGGAATTTTGATCGTTGCGATTCCTTGCGCCAGTTCATTCTAAGTATATTTTGACACCCGCATCAGCTACGCGTTTGTAAATATTTTCTTACTTGCAAATTGGTGTTATCGAGGAACTGTCGCTTTACCCTCCTGCCATCCAGCTGCGTTTCAAACATGAGAGTCGTTTTCGTTTCGTTTTTCCAGCTGCGTTTCAAACACCAAAACGATATGTGACAATTTCCGAAGCTCTAGATAAATTACGAAATGAAAAGACAGAAAAGAAAGTAACGTATCTACAGCAGTTGTCAAATTTGTCACCAAAAGTGAGTTTTTTAATCATTTTGTATTTGATTAATGAAAGGCAACTTTCACTTCCAGCGTGAAAGCTCAATCTCAATAAAGATAATGAAACAATGGGTTTTACTTTGGTAATGAGACATATCAAGTTTGAAAAAAATTATCTAGAATCTGACACGATTTTAGAATAAAATCTTAAAAAAACATTGTTGTTAAAGTCTTAAAATACCCCTCTCAAGTTGAAGCTACATGAGGACAGCGGGCAGTATGAGTTTTCTTATGGCAAGAATTCAGCAAGCCTGGAAGTTCACTGAAAATAGTTTTCATTTCCCAAAAGAATTGAGCATGGAACATTTTATAATTCTTTAGAGCAGCGGCGCACATTTCACACTATTATGTTGACGGATGGACAGTCCATTACTTCTCTTGCTCTCGAACACGAGGCACTGGCACGCGAAGCAGTCATCCGTCCACAACAGTATTTCCGTCTCATAGCTAACATTTAGCAACTCCAAACGTCGTCAAACTCAATCATATGTTGATCCTTCCTTATAATAACTTGTCTCGGCCTCTTAATAATTTGTCTCATGCTCTCAATAACTTGTCTCAGTTTTTAAATGACTTTTCTCGAATGCATTCATAAATTATTGAGACAAGTTATTATACGCTCCTCGTGGCCGTGTGGTTAAAGAACCCGCCCTTCCGTGAAGGTATCGAGGGTTCAAATCCCAGCGCTGTGTCGACTTTCTCCGTTGGGTATAGGGGAAAACTCAAAGCACAATACCCCACTTTACCCAAGTGTCTAAAATGGGTACCGGTCTTGACCAGGGGAAACCGTCATGGCGTCCAGGCGTTAGTTATAAGTCATTTGAAAAACCAATGTACGAGGTGATATGTATTAGGCTTGATTGGAAATAAAGCATCCTTAGATGCCGATGTTTGTTTCGTTTGTTTATTAGCTCCGCAAGCAGGCGCCAGAGTTGTGTCCCAGTAACTCGTCTTTACTGCAAATTTTTGTGGCTATCACGCAGAGTAAAACACACTTTTTAATCAAATAACAATTCTAAAACGTAGCTTGTGATGTATTCCTCCGAAGATGCTCATTCTAAAATACTCTACCGCGTAAATTAGATGCAAACAGAATTGAAAGAACTCAATCCAGTCATTAACGGAGTAAATACAAATAAAATACTCTACGACGTAAATTAGATGCCAACAGAATTGAAAGGACTCAATCCAGTCATTCACGGAGTCACCTACAAATTGACATCGTACAGTAGCTACAACAGAAGCCCAGCCCCTGTGCGGGACAAATTGGCGTGCATGTTTATGTTCAGAAGGATGAAGAATGTTAGTTGAATACGACTGAATAAAACTAATCAACTCTGCGTTTTCCTTTCATATTTCAATGCGTTTGAAGTTGAGATCGACAAGCCACTGAGAAAGATTCCAAATTCAAGCGACGGGGTGACGTCATGTTCTCAATTTCTTGGGGTAGTTCGTTGAGCCCTTCATTATTTATGACATCTCCAATGATGATGTGATTCATAGAGTTGCCACCGTTCTACAATCCCACGAAATACAAGACTACAGTAAGAGTAAGAAATTTTATTTCTCACGTGAGTTTTTACTTCTAGCTGGTGAAAATTATTCCGCCAAGACTTATTGCTTTGCAGTTGTCATTTATACACTGCAGTTATTAATTAAAGTTCTAAAAATGGATTTGGCAGTTTCAAGAAATAGGAAGCGGTTGTCGATCACATAATCTGTGAATGAACCGATGACCAAAAAATCTAAGAAAATCCCAAGCAATTAGCAAAATTATTGCTTGTGATGGAGCTAAAGTGCATGTTGACTAATTTGCAAGTTAAATTTGGATTTATTAAGATTACGTATGATTACGGATTCTGTCGTTTAATACTTAAATGGTTGATTCCACGACATGTTTTACTAAAGCTCTCTGAGTTAAGAAGGGCATCTTTATTTCTATAAGCACTCTTCATTTGTTGTTATTTCCTTGAATTTAAAATAGTAGAAAGGGGTTTTCATCTTTGTTTTTATTGTGTACGGTATATTTTCCCCATATAATATGGATAGAAAGTAATAATTTATCTACGGTAACTAATTTGATTTAACCCCAAAATCATTACAATTATCTCTAATATATTCTGGAAGTACACTGAAGGGAGATAATACGGGATTAAAATGATAATATAACAGGAGTATTAACGAAAGCTTTTTATAAATTGATGAAATAAATCATATTTTTTCGTTTACGTACTGAATACCACTCAACAAAAAACTTATGAACTACTATGATTTCAATGCTTACGGCTTTCTGCGTTCTTAAATTCCTCATGGACTACTTTGTAGGAAATTTAACAAATGTAAGAACTCAACGGTGCCTCCTCTCCAGGGAATGAACCGTGTACGTCGGCCCTTCAATGATCCGTGCCCACATTTAAAAAAATGTATCAAATAAGAAAGAAAAATGTTTTACACCGATAATCTTAGCTCATCAAATCGCCAGATGCAGAAAGAACGCTACATTTTTCAAATAACTTTAATTCCACGACTAAAAATAATTGACGAACAATGCACTCATCTTGGACAATATTTAGAGTTGTTCCTTCCACACAAATTTTAGCTCATAGTATCTAACAGTTCTTCAGTTTAGCATGTGCTCAAATTTGTTCATGAAGAAATACTTGAACTTTAAAACTTTAGCAAGAAAAATCAGCACATAGGTAGCTAAGTCAACAGATGAATTTTTACTACCGCATGTGCAGCTCTGACAACCACTTGACGACGGCCCGGGCGCATCGGCAAGCGTCTGCGGGAATAAATTTCTCCACAGGATAAAAAGAGTTTGGTCTTTCCACTTCGTACTGAAGAGGAAAGTAATCAGTATTTTCTTTTTTCCTAACTTTCAACAGCTTCTTTTTTCTCTCCTGACTTTCCTCCATGTGAAGAAATCAGTAGCTTTTTTCCTCCGCGTGAAATTTCCAATAGCGTTTTTCCAGTTAACTATCCTCCATGTGAAGTAATCAGTGACTTCTTTCCTCCTGACTTTCAACAGGTTCTTTCTTTTCTCCTGACTTTCCTCCATGTGAAGTAATCAGTGGCTTCTTTCCTCCTGACTGGACAGCGGTCTGTTGATGCTTTTGCTCTTTAAAGTGCCAGTCCCAACGTTTGGGGATTTCGGTCTTATTGTGTCGCACGCAATCGATCGAATTCGTGTCGGAGAATTAATTAATGTGGCTAGTTTGGCTAGCGGTGGTGCTGGACTGCTGAGCTATTGTTCTCCAACTGGGAGGGTTATTTCTCCCTATCTGCCATAAATAAATTTATTTCTATGCATTCTTCTACGGGTTAGAATGTCGTCTTTATTTGCCCTTTATCTATTTTGAAGAAGTGGGTGAATAGCTTATGTAGGCATTTTAAGAATTAACCCTTCATAATTGACCTAAATTGGATATCAAGTGTTCGCTGGCTAAATTGGTAGATTCAACTGATTCGTGTCAAATGTAAATTCTTCCGCACAGCCTCCTCAGATGCCTGACGTTAACGGGTCTGCTCACCTTGCAGCCTGTTCTTGATCCGAGGAGTCTTATAAGAGCGACATTATGCAGTCCGCAGGACGTGTCTTTTGAACGGCCTCACTCTTAATGGAACTGTGATCTATCGAACGGGATGGCGAGAGCTCCTCTACAGCCTGAATGCGCCTAATTATATTGTTTAGTGTAGAGTTTCAATTGTCGGCAGTTTGCGCAGTTCAGATAGTTCGCACAAATTTAAAGTGGGCTTGGCATCGACTTTTGCAGTCAAAGTCTTGAAACCACAAGCCCACGTATATTTGCTGGCCATTAACTATGAAGTGATGCTTTCTCTACAACTTTTTATCGTAATAAAAAGGAAAATTCGTAAATCTGGTCTGTGATCTAGAGCTTAGCTCATAAAGAATTCGTATTAGGTAGGTGCATTAACTGGTAACTTGGCTCTTGCTAATTTCAAATTCATATTTTAGAACGAAGTAATTTTTGTGTCGTATGATAATTGAATAAATAAATTCATAAACGTGAAAAAAAAGCTAACAGGTGGGAAAACTTTTGTTTCCTTTTCTGGATTTGGAAATACGAAGCAAAGTTTCACGGATGACTGAACTGTGAATTTTTAATTGCAAGCTGAAAACTGAAATTTCGCCATTCGTCATCGCGCGCCATGACGTATGGACGCCGGCACACTTGTTGACAATCACACGTGAACTCGCCCATCTTTTTCTTAAAGAAAATATGTAAATTTTTCTTGGGAAATGAAAGTCAAAACATTTTAGAATCTGTGCCATGACATTTTGAGACGCCTGGCCACATGGCAGAGGAGATGTACATGATGTCACTCGAGAGCAAAAATTGCGATTTTGCAATACGATAATTAAATATTTTATGAGTAGACAATTTTGTGAAGTGAATTACAGTTTAAGGAAACAGGGGAACCATTCACACAGCTTAGCACTATTTCTGAGCCTGAAAAATTGATAAAATATATTACTTCAATATGTGATATCTGAGTGACGAGCAAAAAAACTACCAGTAGACAGAGTCCCATGCGCATTGTACTGGTTAGTGGGGCGATGTAGTGCGTGCATCGTCAATATCCAGGCGCTGATTCGATATAAACATATTTAATGCATTTCCAAATGAAGAAGAGATTTCGCTAGTGTCTGTTTAGACTGCTCGGTTTTTCAAGATACCTGAAGATGAAGCGAAGATTGTCTTCCACTTGGAAGTTCCTTCAGTTTAATTTCAAGAGCAATGTCTAGACCCGTTTCTAAACTGCTATTCAAAGGCTCACGATGAAATATTATCAATAATTTACATTTAAAATTAATTGTTCTGATATAAGTTAAAGAATAAATATACATGGAGTAAACTTGTCGAAGATTTTCATTTTTATAGCTTGTCATGCATTCGATGTCAAATTTGGTCCGAAACAAATGCAAAACAAAATCATGTGCAGGTAGGAGCCCTTACTAGACTAAAAGCACGATCTGGGATACATCTTAAAATGAAGATATCGAACAAATTACAAGACCACATTTACGAAATGAATAGCCTTACTAAACAGACGCAATATTCAACATGAACGTTACTGAAGAACGCACAAGTTTGAGAGCGCTCCATGAACTCTTCCTTCCACCTTACCTCGACTACTTTGAATGGCGCATTGTACAGATTGTTCTGCAATTATGAGTGCAGAATTTTACCATTCCGTTCATGACTGACATGAGGAACAGCGTTCGGTCCGGCAGCGTTCAGTGCTGTGGCCGAATGATTTCTGATCAGGCACAGGTCAGTCCAGCCACCAGCGAGCAAACATAAATTCAGCCCTAATTGTAAAAAAATATTCAATTAAAAGCAAAAAGACACGTGCACCACATGACTTCTTAGTTAAAAAAAAATTATTAAAATGAAAGGAATAAACACGCACACCACATGACTCTTAATTGAAAAGAAATTATAAATTTAAAAGCAGAGTAAAAAATATACGTACATCACATAACTCAAATTCATTCTTCGATAATATCAAGTTCATTTCTTCTTCACCACAGCTCTTTTACCCTACCGCTTCTTGCGTGTGGGAGTGCCTTCAACGCCCCAGCTGCGAGGGCTACCTGCTGTTAGCGAGACCTCCAAGCATCAGATTTCGAGTGCAAACTCATCATTGGTGTGTGCTCAAAGTACCTTCAGAGAACACATAATTTTGCAGATCTTAGGCAAACATTTCCAAATATCCATTATTTGTGAACCCGAGAAGAAACTTGACGTTAACGCTTGAAAACTAAGATTTTTCTGACTCTACGCACCACGATCCCTGAGGGTGGCACCCAACTGTCAGCACCTTGACCAGAAGGTTATAACTTAATGACCAAACTTTGACCTGGTCATTTCCTACTCAGACTAATAAATTTGGAAATACTTATCAATGTAATCGCCAGCTTTTGTACAAGTTGAAACACGCGAGAACTACTTCCATTGGCTCGATCAGGGAAGTCAACGCACCAGTCAACAAGAGAAGACACAGTTTTAGATGAACATACCATGCTGCAGCAACAAACGTATTTAAAAATAAGTAGAAATATCCTGCATAGAGATAGTAGCTTCGAAAATAAATTGTAAAATGTGGGCTTTGTGAAACCAAATAGGAAAGAGATTGCCATCTGTCCGGCGCAGAGATGCAACAGGCAGTTTGGAGGCCCCGCTCCAGACTTCTTCCAAAATCCAGCATCAACGGACATGACAAAAAATAAGAAACTCAAGGTTCACAGTTTCCAGTATATTCTGGAGACAATGCGTCGTTGAAAAACTAACTAGGGTGAGTATTATGTTACATCAATAACAAAAGGAGATAGATATAGATTATGCTAAGCGAGGGTCCACCTTGGAGCACAGAGGAGAGCACAGCTGTTTAAAGCACCACGGACTTAGGGCGACTGGCGCGAGATGGCGCTCGTAGTCCGGAGCCCCCTCTTGTGACGTCACATATCAACCCTCCTTCCTTTCTTTACCAACTAGGATGAAATCGAGCTCTGGACTTTGAAGTTAAAGATTTTCAATGGCTCTTGGCATAATATACAGAATTTGTTTCGTATAAATTAATACTACAAAAATTCAGTGTAATTTTGAGCTTTTATTGATAGAAATGTGAATAGCAGTCCAGATGAACAAGACCCTCATGTGCACTCGGTTCCATAACTTTCTGTTTAGTCGGCAACACTGCCTTCTCCCATTCGTGGGCTTCATTCAGGCACCGTCAGACACGTACACATCAGCCTACACTGGTGTTCATAGTTAAAGGAGATAAACACTTACACGAAGTGTACGCTGCCCTTACACCAGCCCTGCTTGGCGCGCTAACATATGGTAGATTCTGGGACATTTGAGAGTCACCAATGCTTGTTCGTCTGGCACTCATCAGTGTTGTTAAATTTTAGCACATGTTTTCTATTATGTAATTTTTAGTACATGTTTTCCAATATACTTTAAATCAGACTGTCTCGCAATAAATGAATTTTTAGCGGAACTTCTGAAAAACTCAACTTGGGCAGATGATATTTATTCTTGGGAATGTGGAACAATTGTTTCGCACAGCTCTACTGGAGAACAGTTTATTAAAGTGGTGGAGGAAATAAACTAATTCCTTTTAGTGGTTTAGGAAAATAACGCCAACGTCATTTCTCAACATTACATTTCAGAAAGTCAAAGGACGATCATCAGAGAACAATATCGTTTTTGAGAGAAATCATTACAAATCATTTATAACGAATGTTTCATACATCTTAGTACATAGATGGCAGTGAAATCACATGATAATCGATCAAAAGATAGAGATTTCATTTTACTTTTCTTTTCTCCAAAAGCAAAAGGCAACGTGTTTAATTTGGTACGGGAATTAAATAGCACAAAAGTTGCCAAGTTTCCTGTTAGTCAACTCAACACCAGCACGAGTGCGAGCTCTCGCGAGGTGCTTATTAGAGAACATCCATTGTTAAGTTGAGATCTAAATTTGATCTCCCACACGCCTGTACGGTACAAGAACGCGCTGTAAGATTGTGCTGCTCATTGGGACAAGCTATCAAGGAAAACGAGCACACGCGCTCAGACGTTGGCATTCCAATGACATTTAGGAATAATTCATCAACACTGGCGGACGCTTCTGGGGAAGATTTTCTTCTCTTGTACAGCGTATGGTAGGAATAACTTCCTGTAAATTATGGTGTGTGCTGGTAATTTACTGATTTCTGGTAGAATAGAATTTGACTCAAATCGGCGGCATAAAGACCAGACAATCTGTGCTGCAAAAAATTAGCTCTTTTTAAGAACATCTTATTTTCGAATGAAGAGAAAGAAAAATGTTTGCTCTGTTTAAATTTGGTATAATCAGAGCTCCTGAGATGAACGGACGAAGCTGTACTGAATCCTAACATTATTGAGAGAACAAGAGTTGAGCAAGTCGTCCACGTATTTAATATCACAGCTTAAATAGTTAACAGTCATAATTGGAATAAAATAATTCACCAGATCATGCTACTGAAAATGTATAAAAAGTGGAACGACTGCGAAGTTGGAAAGACAGCACATTGTAAATATGTTACAAAAGTTTTATTTTTTAAATTTATGGAATAATAAAAAAGGTTTATTCCACAAGAAAGTCCACTCTAAATTTTAAGACCTAGATGGTCTGACGACGGCAGGACACATGCGAAGTTACCTAGAGTACTGGTTCACATGACGAGACTCAGCATTGTGTCACACCGTGGCATGAGGGGCTCGGGTGAGGCAGACGCTCACTGAGGCACTTCCTTGTGCTTAAAGCAAGCAATGCATTGTGCTCAATAAATAATGAGGAGCCACCAAAATACTAAGTGTCTCTGTGTGATTGTATTTTTAACAATATTGGCTTCTTGCGATTTAAATTTTTAACTTTATTAGCCCCTTACTATTGAAAATTTTTATTTGGGAATGAAGGTTGACACACGAGAGTTGTAGCAGCAGCTGTGTGAATGGTGGTGATTATACTTAAATTTCTATGCAAAGTATTACTAACTTCTATGTTAATTTTCAAAAATTAACACAGCAAATGGAAAGTGTCATATTAACTCAACTGTAAAACAGCCTGGTTCGTGTGAGGTGAGGATACTACCACTTCATTACAAAAATATACAATGAGCTGTTTTACAAATATGACATTTTCAAGTATTACTTTGCATTGTATCTATTACATATATCACATTGCTTCCACGATGCTCGTACTCTTCTAAAGTATAATTGTAGTTATTCCATTTGAGCAATAATATCGTCAAACCGATCAACAGCGAGAGTTTGAAGGTACAAATTTAAAGGATATTGTATACGAACTTCCTACCAGGTCATCACATGCGAGATTCAAACGGAAACTTCAATATTTTGTGACCTACAGTGAAACATTCACAAGAATGTGATTTTGTGGAATTTCTTCCACGTACATTTTAGTTAAATGAACTTTAATTCAATGAACTCCTAATTTCGATTTAATAATATTATAGTTCAAAGGCTTGCAAATTTTATTTCGATTATGAGACAAAAATAGCTTTCCCTGCTTTAACTTTGGCGCAAGGAACGAGCCAGAAAACTTTCCTTCCGAGAACAGTAAATACCTATATAGCAGTGGCGACAAAATACCAGCTTAGAAATATAATCAATTGTTCGACATTCACTACTCACAGTGCCACAAGTGTATTAAATTTAGTTAGGCTTTCAGATTGAACCCCGTCCAAAACTTGACTAATTGCTTCTAATTTTAATGAGAGAGACTTCACCCGCATCCTGACTTTAAGCAACAAAGCAGCAAATTTTAGAAAATTTTCAAAAATTGCACCGTTTTCAAATCAGAAACTTTATTCAGAAATGTTCTCCTCAACGTAAAACTTCACGCTGCTACTCTTTCTTTACTCGGCAAAATAACAAGTTTTTTGTATAATTCATGTTGTACGAATTAGTTTCCGTAAAATAATAAAGATGACAGGAGTTAAATACAACGTTTATTCTTCCTATTGTTTGAATACGAAGAAGGGCAAAAATCGAACCTTCAGCTGACCAGCTAAGCTATTTGCATTTCCATCTGCAGAACGTGATCTCATTTTAATCGTCGGTATGAGTTAACTTCAGGGGCACTCGAAAGCTTACATAAGAAGAAAATTCA
>JACJUY010000364.1:200586-240310 GCA_014220935.1 Platorchestia sp. MABIK
AAATTTTATTTCGATTATGAGACAAAAATAGCATTCCCTGCTTTAACTTTGGCGCAAGGAACGAGCCAGAAAACTTTCCTTCCGAGAACAGTAAATACCTATTTAGCAGTGGCGACAAAATACCAGCTTAGAAATATAATCAATTGTTCGACATTCACTACTCACAGTGTCACAAGTGTATTAAATTTAGTTAGGCTTTCAGATTGAACTCCGTCCAAAACTTGACTAATTGCTTCTAATTTTAATGAGAGAGACTTCACCCGCATCCTGACTTTGGGCAACAAAGCAGCAAATTTTAGAAAATTTTCATGAATTGCACCGTTTTCAAATCAGAAACTTTATTCAGAAATGTTCTCCTCAACGTAAAACTTCACGCTGCTACTCTTTCTTTACTCGGCAAAATAACAAGTTTTTTGTATAATTCATGTTGTACGAATTAGTTAACGTAAAATGAAAAAGATGACAGGAGTTAAATACAACGTTTGTTCTTCCTATTGTTTGAATACGAAGAATGGCAAAAATCGAACCTTTGGCTAACCAGCTAAGCTATTTGCATTTCCATCTGCAGAACGTGATCTCATTTTAATCGTCGGTATGAGTTAACTTCAGGGGCACTCTAAAGCTTACATAAGAAGAAAATTCATTAGTGGTTTAAAACTAAAATTGTGCAACCATTAAGTCTAATAAAAGTTTACAGTGCCAGATTATTGCTTAACTTCAATGACTCTAATAATATTATCATCGTTTTTTCCGCCTTTTCGATGTCCATTTAGCACAGTATATGGTGTATATATATTATAGACTAATTGAATTTGGTATGCTTCCAGAGTGATGTAATCATTCACTGTTTTCATCACTACGTATTTATTGTGATAGTTTAATGGCTCTTTAGAAACTTTAATGTTAAAATATTCCTTCAGAGCATAAATTGGTAAGCGTACGTTGCTATTTGATATGACATGACATCGTACTGGAAAGTGCTCCTAAGTATTTCTGAATGAAAATTTTTGTAAATTCGTTTTCTTCACAGAATATTCAGCCCACGACCTACAGTGGAAAGCCGCGTTAATCTTTCAAAAGAGCACTTCATGATGTCGAAAAGTTACAAGTACATGTAATTCAAAGCTCTGAGCATACTAATGAGTTGATTCTTGGAGATAATGCCAAATATTTATATGTGCCCATTTCAAATTAAGACAGCCAAATTGTCTCAAGGTCAAGTAAAATAGTTTACTTTTTATATTTGAGAGGAGCGTGAAATTTTGGAAAGCGATGGAGAGATAGTTAAATCTTCGTTCAAAAAACCGTAGACTTTCTCTATTTTATTCGCTCGAACTTACATGGTGAAATTGAGGTATTGTGAGCTATTGAGCATCATAGCTATCGTGTGCTGTTCCCTTTGTAACTCTGATCTCCAACTATGCTAATGCAAAAGCATCATTATTCAACAATGTTAATGGCTCGAAATTAGCATGAGAATCTCGGTGATATGAGTAATCTCTAGGAATATGAACTCCCTTTATTTCAATTGGAATGTAAATGATTTTGTCCTAAGCTGAATTATAACACCGTAAAAACTATTATTTTTCATTCCAGTAGCCCACGGTCTCTAGACAGCTTATCTTATAGCTAATTATGAAAAAATATCTTTTGTCATTAAAAAATACACTTATTAACTCACAGAGAAAAACGTAGTTTGACCTGCTTCATCGAGGTCCCACTTGGGCCCTTAAAATTAAAAGACTGATATTCCGGTTAACGATGCCAGGACTGCTGATGATGAGTTTGATGGATGAACGAGCTGCTAAGCGAGGAAGCCCAGTCGGCTCTGCCCTCAAATCTGGCTGTGCTGGCAGCGCTCACGCTCACTCCCTCGGACCCACTGAACCTCGCCCAGCATCGCACAGTGACCGTTTAAATTCATTCTGAATTACACTGTCATTGCTTGGAAGGCCTTTGTTCACATTGGAATCCTTGAGAGTAGCACCTTTTTACCAAATTTCTGGTTCCATTTTTAAGAGGAAAGTGGATCGAAAGCTGTATATTCATCCAGACCTTGAAGTGATGCAGAATTGAATACTCCTTAACTGTTTCATCCTACAAGACTGCTGGACATTCCTGTTGTGGTGCAGTTTCAGATGACCGTCAGGGCTCAATAACTCGTAAACACAGCGTAGAACGTAGAATACTATTTGAATGTAGAATACTATTCTAGTTTCTAGTACACTGCTTATGATTCCAGTATAGTTATTTTCACTAAAGTACAAAAGAAGAAGGTAGTGCAACATGCAATAAAAAGTTCCTTGATTTCTTAATGGTAATAAAGGAATAGACGAAAGGCAGCCTTTCAAACACAGAAGAAGGTTGAAATCCCTTAGCAATGATGAAACGTCAGTACAAATGCGTAGATCTTTTCTAGAAGCCAAGAAGCGTGACGACAAATTACTCTGATGTAACTAACGGCTAGACCTCGAGAAATGAAGAATGTGGCACTCCTTTTGTAATTAATACTTAAAGGTTGAGCTGCTTTCCTAACGTTAGAAAGAAAAATTCCAGGCATGTTAGCTCTGATTAAAGCATGACATGTATGGTGAGTGTAAAAATTCTATTTATTTCTAGAGCAAACAAATACTGGTAAATGCGATTATACGCATGGATTTTACTTGCATTTCCGTTTTGGTATAATTGAAAAAATTAAAATTTGATTAGCGTATTAGAACCCACCACACCTCAGTGCTCCCTTACTCGTTAACCGCCGTGTAAGCCACCGTTGGTCCACGGAAGGAATTTTCATAATGCAGGTGACCGACCAGTAGTCACGAACTCAATTTCCATAAATACTTGATCGAAGCTAAATAAAGGCACGATCCAGTTAATTTTGCTATTTTTTAAATATCTTTCAACAATTGACTTTAAACTTGAGATGAATATTGAACTTTAGTTCACCTCATGCGGTTAACGTGTTAAACACTATGTCTGAGCTCAATGACAGAGATTTTGAACACGCTTCGCCTCAGTGCTTCCAATTTGCATTTTCTCACCAATTTATACAACCCATAAAGCATCTTCCCGATATCAGAATAGGTTTTACCTTTGTTGATAAGAATGCGCAATGGAAGACTCAATTTATGAGAAATGCTGAGTTTTCTTTCTGTTAGCCGTAAAGATAAATGTAAGTTTGGCCACATACCTGCAGATGGATATGAAGCCTATTTACAACCTGAATATAATACTGTTACCGTCGTCTGTCCATTTCGTCTTGTACGGCCAGAAAAGTTAGACGCTGAAGATTAGTGCAAACTTTCTTCAGCAGAGACGAGATTCTTTCACGGCCTCAAGCAAAAACATCTAATTTTCATTTAAAAAGTTCCTTTGAGAATGATCCATCATGGCCTGCAGCAGCCCGGAAAATGCCCACTTGACATGCCACTTGGGAGCCCCTACTTACTGAGGCCGTGTAAATGGAACGACTTGAATTCTGCCAAAATTAAATATTGGGTATCAGTATAGTAGGAGACGATGATGTTTAGCGATGAAAGTATGTCCAGATAATAAGACATGGTGAGTAGGACAGGGTTTGTTACTTCGAGGGCTTTGAACCCGCATTCGACGCTCGGCACATGCTGAAAACAGTCAAACACCCAGACGGTGTGGGGTGCTTTTTGTGTCAACCCTCAAGGAAAAGGGAACTTTATTTAACTCATTCTTGAAAATGAAATTCATCAACTGGGGTGAACTCTTTTGAGTTTCATCACCCGAAAATATTCAAGGGGCAAATTTTCTAGGTGGTCTCCGTGCATTCGTTCTGTGTAACTTTTCGGCCCATTTCCGACGTGCTGAATGAGAGTTAGCACTAAATTAACGAGAATGAAACTGACAATGTTCTGCAATAAATACGCTGCACTAGAAATATCACCTGCTATTTTGTCTAAAAGATTTCTGAGAAAAGCGATCGTTGTGACCAAAATTCATCACCAATGAAAATAATACCTTAGTGTACAATAAAAGCTATTTTAAACATTGCAACATGTGTGTCGGTCGTGTAGGCAAAGACATAGCAGTGAAATTAATTGAAAAATAAAGCTTTTGGGTTTAAAGTGCTTGCAGGTAGTCACACATGATCTTGATTTAGAAATTTTAAACAAATAAAAACTTATGCACATGAAAAAAAATGATAGCAGATCATTTTCGAAGCATCAGCAGTTAATTCTTGGAATATGAGGAAGCGCTGGAGGCAATTTGTATTAGAATAGCGCAGGTCGCGTGCAACTCATTACCTTGAATTTGCTGTGCTGAAGATAAGAGAAATGTACACCAAGAAGTTGCAGCGGAAATGCTGTCTACTTAAATTAGAGCGTGGAGAACGTGGAATATGTCTTCAGGGGAACTAAAAGCAATCAATGATCTGTGTTCATTTTTTTAAATTTAAAGGGAAGAATGAACGCAAACAATGCAGGCAGCAACATTGGGAAGACTGGCAAAAGTCAACCGTGGCCATGAATCTTAATGTCCGAGTGTCAAGATGAGTAGAAAAACAAGCAAAAGCAGCGACAAAAACGACAATTGTTCATGAACCATAAAGCTTGAAACCCAGAAAATAATGCGAAAACTAATTCTGTGAAGGTGAATTACGCTCCAAATATTCTTCTGAAATTTCCTTTCATAACATTAATGAATTTCTGTCGGACAACGTAGACTGTTAGAATGTTTTATGTGTAATCTAATATTGCTGTGTAGTCTAATAATTTGTCTACACTTCCAATTAGGTCTCTAGTGAATGTGAACACATCAGTCACTTTGTCGTCAAACGCTTAAAATAAATGTGTCTGAATTGAGCATTGAAGATTTCATTTCACTTCATTTTGTCAAAAACAAATCTTACCTAACGTTGCAAATCTACTTCTGGGTTTAATCTAACTGTACTTGATTCTGTAAACTTTTAATTGCTCGATGATTCTCAACCAGTGACAGACAACTATCTCTCAACCTCCGCGTATTCGTGACATTCCCTTTTCTCATAAAAAGACTAGTCCAATTTGGTCTGCCAAAGCCCGGAAGTAACATTGATTACTATTGACTCTGTAGGAACGCGCGACGGGATGAGGCTGATAGCGCAATTCCGGCAGGCACTTACGCGATTAGACGCCGCCAGAATTAATTTATCGGATATGAGCATGGAATCATTAATATTTACTTAGTTCAGGCAACTCCGGGGTTATTTTCAATGCAAAAAATATTTTCGAAACTTGAAAGAAAATGAAAATGATCTCCCAACTCAAGCAAAACCTTGGATTTACTCCTGTCTGCTCATACGCGCTTTATTAGAAAATATTTCCAATTTTATCGAGTTTCCCTCATTTTTCAATTTATATTCTAAAACTATACCACGTCATCGGTTGAGGAGTTGATAAGTTTCATATATTTTCTCACGCACATCTAAGCATCATTGTGAGAGACTTTAATTTCAAGTGACCATGTTTTTATTTTTCTAAATTGATCTTCTAAATATGGAGATCAACGCTTGCATTGAATTGGCAAGCAGGTGCTGGGATATAAAGTAGTGAACTGTACGAGAACGTACAGTTGTGACTTTCATTGCCTTGGCTGGAGACTGCACTTTGAATCAACCTCGATCAATTTGTGCTGAAGAGTGTAAAATTTCCATAGTGAAACCTTCAAAACGTTTGCTTTGTTCGCTCATGCAATACTTATCTCCCTCCCCCTCGTACAGGAGAATCGCCCACGGCATTTCCTCCTGGAAAAAAGGACATGAAAAAATAGTTTTCAGGAATGCTCTTGAGTTCTCTGGCAGCCAATGAAATTCGAACATTTTTCAGGTATTTTAATTTCCTTATCTCAACGTGACATGGAATGGTACTGCTTCACAACTCACAGCTCTGCATGGTGCACAAGTGACAGAATGCTGTAACAAATCACTCGCAACAAAAGAGCTCACGACGTCTGATACATGATAATTTATATCCTCTTTCTCTTCTATCCTGTCGCAGTATATCTGGAAACTAGGAAGAATGCACTACAAAAAATATTCAGTTTGTAATAGAAATGACTAGTTTATGAACTAACAGCTTTTGAGAAAATTACGAGAAAACACATGAAACCACACCTTCTACAGAAAATTGAAAGTTTTCTTTTACTTTTTGGTGGGTCAGAAAAGGATTGAGCACGATTTGAGTGAAATGGTGTGGCATTGACGACACTTTACAAAAAATAAAAAGTGTTTTCTACAGAAAATGAAACTGTTTTCTTCAGAAAATGAAAGTGTTTTTCACTATTTGCTGGGTCAGAAAAGAATTAAGCACGATTCGAGTGAAGGGGTCCGGCACGGACGACCTCTGCATGTGGGTGGTGGGAACGCTGGCAACTTTAAGAGGCAACGAAGGTGGCTGGGCAGCGTGGGAGGCTGCGGCGTGACGTCACAGCCGGAGACCAGGAGTGTTTGTGGGGGCCGTGGGGGCAGGAAACAGGAATTGATTGCTCACACCAGACGAGATGGCGAATTCTGACCCAACTGTCGCTGTTCTTATGCTTTTCGCTCGCTGGAACGCCTTTTTTGTAAGTCCTGTTTAGCCTCACATCTCATGCTTGCGTGAACCTCAAGTGTCAGCGCAAAAAATTATAATTTGCAATCCAAGTGATAAAAACAACTTTAATTGTGACGATCTGGTATTTGCGTGACGCAAATCCAGCCCAAATTTGAGCTGCAATTATCATAAATATTCATTGGGATGAAAAGCTTTTGCCATTGACGCAACTGTCATTGCTCTTGGTAAGGAAGGGAATTTTTAGCTTAATTTCTGGGAGTGCGATACTTTCTGATGAACACTTTAAAAAGAGTCGTGCAATACCTGCAGACAGTGTATGTGATGCTATTTACGAGTGTATACATTTGCTAACGAGGTGCTGTGATAGGCATAACACTTTGGTTCCATTTTGATATGCAGAATTTTACGTAAAATGAATGAGCTTTTTGGGTTTCAGTTTTAGAAACGTAAGACTTTTTTAACAATAACCATCGCATCTGAAAGTAAGACTGAAAAAGGCATAGAAGGACGAAAACTTTCCTCTTAAAAAAAACTAGATTATCTCGGACACTGTATATGAGAGAACATACAGGGACTAAGGGTATTTAAATAGAACAATCATTCTATCACGGTTTGGTTGTATGTTAAGGTTAAAAGTAATATTGGGTGGGAAATTATTTTTTAGGCATTGAAATTAACGAACAGTGATGTTAACAACCAGAGCAGGCACATTTGTTATATATACAGTAGAGACAGAGAAACATACACTTCAGTAACATCAGTGGCAAACATGTCTGTTCAGTAGTTTTATTTTCTGACCAACGTACTCCCCTCGTGATAGAAGATGTTAACTTTCTGGAACACAACCGGTCAGGAGCGCTATTTTCAGCTCTTATTTATCTGTTCCAAACTCGCCAGTTTTGCGTAACCACAGCTGCAGGCACATCTCTACTGCCCAAGCTCATCTCTTCCGAATTTTAGCACTTTACTTCCCATCCTGAGAAGAAAATTCACAGGAGCTGCAGCCATTGGGGAAACAAATATTTATCTCAGAAATATCTTCATTTTCTTGTTTGCGTAGTTTGAAATATGGTTACTATACAGTTTGAAACGCGATTTTCAGCGCTTTATTGATATAGCTACGAATTTCTAAGTCAGTTTTACCGTTTAGAACAGCAACGTACGTATTTTCGATATAGAATTATCCAAATATTATTTTACAATGGCTGGTGAGCGCCATCCCATTGACTCGCCCCCTGTAACTCAAATACGCCTTATGCAGCATACCTCACGAGTATGAAATGAACAAAAACAGTAGATGACAAAATTTGAAGCCTACAGAGTGAGATAGAAACGTGTCTTTTTAAAAACGTTGAGTAAAAATCAAAGTGGGAGAATTGCATTCACCAAACGCAGTCTGCCACGTGTCGCAAATGTGTTCGTTACAGACCGCGTACTTGCTCCTCTGTAGTGACTGTCAGTCTGACATCAGACTTTGAAGTGATTAAAATGTGTCTATGATTAGTCTGATGCCAGTAAGAAGAATGCAAGTTCGAGAACGTTAGCTCTAAAGCGTGATATATCCATCAATTGTATCTCTCGTTGCCATAATTTGAGTAGAACGAACAATTTCCTTTCAACTTTTTCAATTATTCTTGATTCTTATATTTGTTAATTTCTTCGAAATGTTTGACATTGTTCTTTGTAAATACTTGCGTGTTTTCTTCATTCCATTCATCCTTTACGTTTCCAAATTTTGTGCAACATTTGTGTCCTAAAATTCCCGACATCTTGGTGCCATATTTAAAATACATATGCTCGAATCAGACGTTCAAAACGGTCACTCGTGACAACTTAGAACGCGCATAAAAATGTTCAACTTTGTGTTAAATACATTTGATTGCGCGACTGTTGAAGAATTTGTGAATCAAAGTTGAGAAAATTTTATGTATTCGTCTTGCACGTTTGAAAATGTCTAACTCGAGTCTCAGCCACACCATCTCACGCGTATTACTTGCGGAGAATCTAAGCCACATCGTAATTAGCATTCTAAGAGGCTCGTAATTAGCATTCTAAGAGGCTCGTAATTAGCATTCGAAGAGGCTTGTAATTAGCATTCTAAGAGGCTCGTAATTAGCATTCTAAGAGGCTTGTAATTAGCATTCTAAGAGGCTCGTAATTAGCATCCTAAGAGGCTCGTAATTAGCATCCTAAGAGGCTCGTAATTAGCATTCGAAGAGGCTTGTAATTAGTATTCTAAGAGGCTCACTGCCAAGGAGTTGTAAGTGAAAAACGTTTGTTCTGATTATTCGCAGTGAATACTAAATCAATAAGAAACTTATCCTTGTAGGTATTATCAATTATTGCCCATTCTATGTTTTAATTCCCCTCGCAAGGATATTTCTGCATTTCATTATTGAAGGAGACGTCTATGCCTTGCGTGAGAGCTGTGAAAAAGTTTCTTGCTCTAATAGAATAACTCAGGAATATTACTGCCTGAACGAACACATGAACGGTTACTCAGAATTATTGTTGGGTCCAGTTTTCTAGTTTGACAAACAACTGAATAAATGGATTGTATCAATGAAATTCTGCTATGGTTGAAACCTGGATCAGACTATCTTTTGTTTGGAATTTGACAACCTCATCAACACGTCACTCTGATTTTAAACGCTTGGGGTGTACTGCGTTTAACTATATTCGTACAGTGCGTGTATATATGTGCAATGCACATTATAATAAATAGAACCAAACCAGACATTTCGTCAGCAATGACATGATAAAATGCAATTGAAAATCCGCATGAGTATTTTTTGTCCTCTTAGTTTCAACTTCAAAATAGATCTAGGTTACAAATTGAGAGATCTTTCTCAAAATTGGTGTACGTACCTTCCTACTTATAATAACTATTTTTTCAGGCGATAGGTGGAATATTTTTACAATCAGGTCAACCTATCTCTGTGGCAGTGTGAGTTAAAAAGTTAAAGTATTGTTGAGAATGATTAAATAATTTTCAATCCTAACACGTTGAAGTTTTTACAAACATATTACACAGAACAGGAATAATGTTCGCTTTCAATAAACTATATTGATCTCTGGTTCATAGTTCAGGTTTAACGTACGTGGTTTTGAATTGTTCAAGCAGCAACAGATTGCCTACCCTCGCTTCATATACACCAGCTGTGAGCCATAAGTGTTGCTTTCGGTTCAATCTCATTGGTTTGGAAGTGAAGGCTTCTAGAACTTTCAGATGGTATTGGACCTTGCGAAAACTTTAGCAATGATAATTCATCAAGCGTTTTTCCAGCAACCACATGTTAAACTTGAATAGCTCCTCTCTCTACAATCTGTTTAGAATTAATAAATTTACCTTTTAAGCTACTACCATTGAGAAAACAGTTGGATCTCAATCTTCACGCACACTTTATACACTCACACTATGTAGAGGCCTCTTCCCATCGGTAGTTTATTTTCATACATGGGCAACATCCACCCTAAGTCGGCCTTCGGCTGACGAAGCCAATATTCTTCATCATGCTTGTATGGTCGACAATAGCGACCGGGTGGCCAGGAAACATGATTTGCAGAGTAATTAACTTTGGATTGTGAATCCAATTATCCTGAATCCCTAGAACGAAAAATTTTCAAGATCTTATAGAAACGTACAAAATGTAAAACTTAATTCCCGGCAGGGTAGGTATAACATTTTTATTAAAAATATCATTTGCTCCCACCGGTAAATAGTTTAATAAGTTACCATAAGTGGACGATCTACTAAGCTTCTGTGGGCTTTCTTCACATAATTATTCTGTAGGACTGTTGAACCGGAAGAGAATACTTCGCTGAAACTAAAGTATGAACTTTTTAATTAGAATCAGTGGTGTTAAGTTCGTGATTTTGACTAGTTAGCAATGAATTTACGAAAATCATGACACTTCACTGCTTCGGAAGGCAAAAGTCAACCTCTCACCTATTAGTCAATCTCTCAATTTCTAACAAATTATAATGTCTGTGCACTTGAAAAAAAAATATTATTCACGAGACCACCGGAGCACCGTGAATTTGGAACTAGACATCGAAGAAATGGCGGACTCCGTGCCGACGTTTGCGAGTTGTGAACTTGGAAATAAAGGAAGCTCCAGCTACCACGATATAAAATCAGTGTGTAGAGTATCGCTCTTTAGATGACCGTCTTCCCTCATTTCTCGCTGTAAGAACAAGTTTGGTTCAACGGCGTAGGCCACGAAGTCCTTCCTCATGTGGGACTGGACCTGGTATATGGACTGAAAACAGAAGCAAGATTATCGCACAGAAAAATAATCGTGAGTAAAATTTTATGATTTTATGACTCACCATTCAAAGCGCCTAAAACAGCTTATACAGACTCGTCTTAATTTATAAAAATATAACAACCATTATTCGGGGAAATAATTCAGAGTTTAAATGATATGAACGAAATGCAGTGCTACATCTGACATGTTAAACAACCTTATCCATCGAATATTTTAGCAACAGTTTCAAAGTTTTGCCCCGCTGGCCGTTCCATCGACAGGAGAATCAATACTTATACTTACGATTTATATGTAGAGAAATACGTTTCCAAGCAAAACAAGATAAACTGTCATGGAAATTTATGAGATTAAACTTCGCAAAGTTCGATCTGAAAACAATTACGCAAAGTGGGGATGCCTGACTCAAGGTGTAAGAAAATTAGGGAGGAAGGAGCTATGGGCGAAAATCATCTGATTTCTGCAAGTCTCGTCTTCGTGACGTGAGCAGCTGTGTGCCTCAGTGCGACTAGGCACACGAGCCGAGTTGGTGACGCCCTGCGCTGCAGACCGTGAGGACGAGTTGAGGACTTTGAGGTCGTTTCAACAGCATTCGAGTGATACAGAGGGATATGGGCAAGCAATTCTTGGAAGAAGGGATTCTTTCTTAAAATTTGAACTACTTTGGAGATAGGGGTAAAATATATATATTTTGGGACAATTTCACTGGTAGTAATCTCACTTGTAGTATAGGAGGAAATAGCCACGTAGTTAATGCCAAAAATGCACGAAAAGGGAACTGGAATCTGAACAAATATTTCTGATGAAAATCTCACGCACAATTAGAGAAAAACATACAGCGGTATAATTCCAGTGTGTGAGAATAATGCTAAGACATTAACAAGAAAATTCTCAGGTTACATTTTTCAATGTTGCGGAGTACCTCATGAGTAATAATTGCTTCTGGTATACGTAGACGAATAATGAAGCCTCCAGTTACTTTTTTACGTTCAATTGAAAATAGTATTTTGTGTTTCTTTACTTCATCGTATTCGAATACTTTTTTGATACACCCTTTCTTAGACTTTTCTAAAACAGGATTTCTTTCTTTTCTCGAAAACAGGATTCTTGACGCCAGTTCAAATCGTGTTAACTATGTAAGGTTTCCGTGGGTTATGCCGCAGTCAGAAGCTAATAATACACTAAAATATTGTAACAATTCTGAACAAGAGTTTCAAATTTGAAGCAAAATTACCACCTACCCAATAAGAGTCTTTGTTAATCACGTCAGCAACAAAGTAATCCGAGTTTTGAATGTTGACCATCGGTTTCGCCTGTAAGAACGTCTTCGCTCCCGAAAGTGAGACCATGTACGCCATCAGCACCAGAGCGTAGCCGGGATACACCAGCATCGTCGTGTTGCGAACCTGTCGCAAAGGAACATCTCAGATATTGTAGCAGCAAAAGCCGAAAACGTTTCGTCGTTTATGTGTTTACATGCAAACGAGTGTGTAAAATATAGGGCATAGGCGTAGACGCTGCAATTGAAGTGGAAAGGTGAGACAAAATTCCGAGAACACTTCTCTCTCCGAAAAGTTAAGCAAATGAGACACTATTTTAAAATAAGTTTGGCATCCACCCCGACACGTATCATTATTGAAACTGAAGATCAAATGATTTATGTGATTTTATTAGAAATATTAATGATAACAGGTCGTGGTGGGAAAGTTTTTGTGAATATCATAGATGAGTTTAATAAGATTGCATATTAATTCATCGAATCCTCCGATGATTCAAAATATGGAACACTTATACATCAAAAGCCGTGGCCCCCGGGAAATAACCCACCCAAATGAACTCGATGCACTAGAACTTTTGTGACTGGAACACGGGCGATTCTTCATGTGTTGTACAAGTTTAAGGAAGAAAATTGCACTTATTCTAAATGAAAGATTTCCAAAATCAAATAACTATATTGTTTAAGATTCTTAAATTGTATAATTACTCATATTTATACTATACAGTACAAAATGATTTGTTCCTTTTATTTAATGAATGCATCCTTTTCAGTAGCTTAAGTCACTCATTAGAACAATACTATCTTAGTCTTCCGGTATTTTTTGCAGATTTGAAGGAACATGGACCAAATTCGCTTGTTTTCGTTTTGAATTAGACGCCATTATCATTGTTCGATTTTCAATATTATACCTTAAAATTTACGATCTTTGTTAGGCAAACGATACACTGCAATGAATAGAGAAAACAGAGAAAGCAGCATTTTATAGAACTTCGATGTAAAACAAGGCCTTGCCAGATAATTAAAGAAGAATTTAAGTTATGAAGTTGTTCCAGTTTAGGAGGAAGTTGCTCACGTTTCAGAATGACCAGTTTCAGGAATTTTCTGATACAGGATATGTGTGTTTCAGTTTCATGAGTTCCAGGGCATTTAATGGTAATGTTTTCGTCAAAAAGGTTTAAACTAATTCATAATTTTCCTATTGGTTACGTAAACAAATTACAACTAATTTTTGATTGACAAATTTGTCACTGAAACGATCATAAATTAGTAAAACTAAATTAGTAATAAATAACTGACCGATATATTTTCAGCTGATACCTCATAAAAAATTTTCTGATTGCTAAGCGAAGCAAAGTGAACCTATAAAAATAAAATATAAAAAAGACCATTAGTTCAGACAGAGATAGGTCGAGTTAGAGTACAGACATCGCTTGCTTAGGGCTGCTACGGCAATTTCAGGCTCAAGGGTTTAAAATAAAACCTCACAAAAAATTCATTCACCCACAATATTTACACACCCTTGAAATAGGTGCACTCGTGTCCGAAGCTTGAAATTAAGGCCTCTAGCTTGTTTTATTTGCACCTATAGATTAATTTTCACTCTTTTATAATCCCCTGATCAGGAGGCGGGAAGATCACCAACAGCTTCGAATACTTTACGCCCCTGCAATGTACCAAAAACACCTCCTGGCATTACGAGCATAGCATTACGAGCATAGCCCGTATCGCCTCTGCTCGCGGTATTGGAAGCATCGCTTGTTGCTCTGGAATAGATTTATCACTTGTTCAACTTATCACATTATGGTAGGTTTCTTATGAGAGCAAAATGCATTGAGGATATTCCTCACATGCTTCTCCTAAATTTGTGTTTTGCAAATAAATGAAACTGTAAACGTTCGATGATGTTAAAAATTTGTTTCACTAGTCTGTTTAATTTTAGATTTGAATTTTCATCATGATTTGAAAAGCATGAGATAAACACTAATATTTAGTGGGAGTAAATTTAATCCTATTTATTGATCAACCTCGATGTATTTTTGGTACATTCATACTTTTGAAGTTCACTTACGCGAGGATTTTTTCGGACGACGAATTCTTGGGTTATGGGATTCCAGTCTCGCCGGTATAAGTATACGAAATCCCATGGCTTTCCTGTGGACTCCAACTCCTTTAGAACAGTTTTAAACTTTTCTATGGCGCCTGGTGGTATTCGGACATCGTCCTCCAAGACCAACGTCTACTGGCAAATTAGGGAATCAACATTTTGCATGAAATACCAGAAAAGCTACCACTCAACTTCAAAATGAAAATTTGTCAGCAAGCCAAGTATGGCACCATGTGTTCATGTTTTACCGATATTCTTACGTACATTGGTTAAAATAAAATTCAGACAATTGGACACTTCCATTTTGAGGTAGTCCGAGTCACTTGAGCGCTCGCAAACATACCATTTATATTGTACTACTACTGGATTTAGACAGAAAGGAGTAATTCAGATTAGACCTCGAAGTGGAGTTCCTTTCTAAACGAAATGATTTATTAATGTTCTGCAACATGTTTACTAGATCCACATGAATATTTATAGTCTTTTGTTACTCATACTTGCAAAGCTCATTGCTAATTGGTTGGTCAGTTTTTCGAGTGAAATAAAATGTGTTCTCACCTTTTCATAATTGTTGGCTACTATTGAAGCCCATATAAAGAAGTGAGTAAGCAGACTACCGATGTAGCCTTTCTGCATTTGAATGCTGAAAAATTGAGAGCTATATTCCGTTGCCCCGAGCCTGCGCATGTACTCCGGGGTCAGAGAGTTGCCATCAACACCTGGAACCCTTTCCATTTGCAGCCCCAGGACATCGCTGAATTCTTCCATAACAAGTCGTCTGTCTTTGCGCCTATCCATATTCATGTAAAAGACGTGATCCAATCCCATGAAGGTCTTTTTAGGTGGTAGAGGAGTGAATTTACGTAAAGACGGCTTGACTTGAATGATGGCGTCGTCATTCAGGGCGGCAAGTCGTAAATCCGTCAAACGTTGCTCGCGTTCTGTGTCATTCTTAGAATTGAGCGGAAGAACATAGCCCCAACCACCACACCCGCATGAGTGCACAGTCGAAGAGCTGAATTGAATCCTCAGTTCGTTGAAAATGTGGTAACGAACGAGGAAGAATGAGTTCAAAGATGCATGAGGAGAACATACAAACTCCTGGTTGATGACACCTTCCTCCCTGCACTGGATGGATGGTTGGTTGAAGTGTTGGACCTTACTTTCCTCGGTAGAATTGAGCACTAAGGCAATAAGGGGATACTGAGTTTCCAGCATTCTCCTTAGTGCTGTTGGGTTGACTATGACAACATTGGAGTCAATGAAGAAGACAGAATCAAATGAGAATGCGTCCATTGTCTGAGAGGTCGCCAGGAGCTCGAGGTCGGCATTAGTAACGATTGCTGGTGGAGCGGAAGTTGTAGATGTCACTTGTAGAGATACAGAATGGTACTCGGCATCCACTTCATCGATCCAGGTCATCAAGGCGGGATACATTTTGGGCGTGAAGAATTTCAGGTGCATGCAATGTTTAGGAAACTCTTGAGCCTCGAATTGGCTCAAAAAATAAGGTAGAATATCTTCTTGGGGCATCACTGATACATGCACGATTATTTCTTCTTCACATTTGGGCTGGTTGGGGAGGTATATTGTAACCAAAATGATACATAATGGCAATATAATCTTTAGCCCGTTCTTCGAACGCAATAATGGTCTGCTGAGTAGAATTCGCTGAACGTCAAGATAAAAAAATATTTTTCTCGTTTTGGGCACTTCACAAGTGTCTGCAGATAAGAATCTCGAGTGTTTTATTTTCATTTTTACCCACTCTGTAGATGCAAAAAAATTAGTTATCAATGAATATTTGTTCCAGTTAAGATGAACGACTATTCTTGGAGATAATTTTGTGACAAGCACAGAAAGTAAAATACAATTATACGATTACCTACCGAACATGCAGCATCACAGAGGCTGGATACTAAAAATATACAAACTTATTTCACTGGACATTTTTGAGGTGATATTTTCTTTACTGAAATGGACAGAAAAAATAAAAAAATGGTGTTTGTGTTGCGGTCTTATTATCCTAAGATTATGCATTCAACTCTAATTGCATGAACGTTGTTAATTTGGATAAAAAATTCCCTGATTTGGAGCTATAACCCAAGCCCAATCGAACTTGTATTTATAAAAAATGGCTGCCAGAAAACTTGTTGTTACAGTTTGTCCGCACTGAGTTTTATGTCTTCCTTTCCTGCAACCATCAAAAGAGAGGCATGCATTTCCACTCATATCCCATTTTAATGCTTGTTCACCTCTTATCTTGTAGGAACTACAGCTGCAAGAGAAAATTATGGGAAATTGCTTAAGGTGGTCATTTTTTTACAGTATAGTTGTGGGCTGCTCTTAGCTTAATTGCCGGCTTGCAGTCTACGTGCACTGAAAAATCAAAATTGTGCCCAATTCAAGAAAATAGTCTCTTGTGAGCTTCTAAATCTAGTTTTTCTGTCACATGTAATTACAGCGCTGGCGCTTCAAATCATACTCCGTTTTCTGACTTGTTCACCTCACATTTTGTTAGGAACTGCTGCAGCTTGACAAAATAATAAAAACCTGTCAAAGAATGTCATCCCTTTGTTAGGAAAGTTCTGTACTAATCTGCACTCAAATGACAGCTTGCAAGCTACGTGGGATTGATAAATAAATTCGCAGTCAATCTCCCGCAGAACAGTTTCGAGTTCTTTTAGTCTGCGTAGAGGAGTAACGAACTTCACTTTGACACACGCCACAAAAATTTTATGATGATATCAAGTGTTAGCATCGGACGAGATGTTCATGCCCACACAAAGCCGTGAGCGCTGATAAAATAATAGCAGCGCTTATACCTGAATCACACGATTACTACACAGCTTCAAGCACCTTCTACGATGAAAACGACATGAATTTCTTCCAATCTTTTAACCTGAGCCATAGTCGTAAACCTGAGACAAATTAAATTGCTATCGATAAAATTTCAAAGTTTTTTAATCAGCTGTCTTGCGCAAGAACTTGTGCGAAAGTCTTGTCTAATAACAGCTTACTTCTGACACTGACCAAGAAAAAAAGTTTCTCGAACTGAATGCTTCAATACTCTCAGGCACTGAAGTTCGGGGATTTTTTCATCTGCTGCAAATATCATTTGACCCACGCATTAAGACCCTTCGATGGAAAATCTGAGTATTTGATGCTCCTTAAATTGATCTATCGAATTTGTGACTTAAAGTAATATTTTTTCTTTCAAGTACGAATTCCATTAACAATTTCACTTAAAAATTTGTTGTTTCTTTTTAAATCTGTTGCAAGGAAATCAGCGAAATGCATAATTTAAATAATTTTTTTACCTATTATACAAAAATGTTATGCTTTTATATGATTTTTTTTAAACTAGTGTATTGTAGTGAATTTCACGTATCAACTTATTGGGAATAAATTGTTTTTCTGCTCCTTTCTTTTCTTATTCTTAATATCAAGTTTAAATTAGATGTTAATTTTAGCCTCCCAAGCTGTAACGAATGCCATTTAGGATGGAGTTAAGGGAACGTGGAATCAAAACACAAGTTGCATAGAGACAGTGAGTTGAGAAAGAAGTTCATGAAACAAAATTGAAGTTGAAGTAGAAAGTAGTAGATGTTGAAAAACAGGACAGCAGTGAACCGAAAAAAGACGGTCATTAACATTACAGAAAACATTTCATTTCAACAAAAAGAAGGCCTACTTCTTAGCTCGGGATCTTACATTTTCCTCCTCGTGGTGGTAATTCGCTTAAATACAATAGTTGTATCCTGCTAAGGAGTGAGAACGGTTCTAAATTGCAGGAGTAAACTTGTTGGAACCCTTCCTTAAAAGCGTTCAAGACCGACTGTCACTTGTCCAGACTGGGAGAGATGCACTCTACAACCGCATAAGAGAGAGACTGAACCCGGTGAACCGCTGAGCATGCTGCTGGCCGGTAAGTTGTTTTTTCATCTATAGTTGTTCCACTGCATTCTTTAAAAAAGGGATGGCAAACTTGTGAATGCAGCTTGCGGCAACTACGCTCAAACTCCCGTCTTATTTGCAAAAACAAGCAACAATAATCCGCTCAAACCGTTGGTAGGATTTTTTATAAGCTGCTGAATGTTTTTTCTCTCCTGAGGAAGTAACTTAAAGTAAGGGAGCGTCGTAAAGACGACTTAACTATTCATACCTGTTCGCAACACTTAAGCAAACATTTTTGAAGTATTTTGTCAATATGTTCTTTCACGATATTGAATGAAAAAATAGAGGAGTGAAAATATTTTGTTAGTGGGGATATTTCTCCTAAAACGAAGTGAGACAATTTCCAATTTCAAGCGTGTTCCCAATACGGGAAAATAACATTAGGGTTCCACTAATTTAGTTCCATCGTCTTTCCACGAGTGATTTGAAAGACGTGTGTTTGTCAAACCAAACATCAAGGGGCCACTACCAAAGAGAGCTCTTTATGGTAGATTGTAATTTGATGTACAGTAGTTTTCCGATTGCAGTGAAAGGCAGAATTTAGGACGTCCTAAGAAACTCAAAGTCTCTCTTTAAAAAATATAGCATTCAATGCGTCTCACGGACCCGAAACCGATGACAAACTGAAATGAAGTGGTCCTTATTAATTTCGGACATCACCTGGGCAATGATGGCCTTTAGCAAAGCTATGATACGATGAAGATGTCGATTAGTCTCCCTTTAAACGACTCTCCACATGAGCGACTCTCCAACCCTGACAAATTTGGGGCCACATGATGGGAGTCGCATGATTGTGAAAATTCTCTGATTACATGAGTGGGTTACTAAAGTTTTGCGAGAAGGTGCTGAGTCTTGTTGAAAGACGTATGGTCTTCCATTGGATTCTTTATCTATCTATGTATAACAACCGTTTGTACAAAGTCAATGTACCTTGCATCATTAACCCTAAGACCTTGAGGGGAAAAGAAAGATGACATTACTTTCAATACTCACAACTCCTAAAACCTTCTCAGTAACCGAAAATTTGGTGTGCACCATCCTGGGTACTTGAAACGTATCCGTACGTGGCCACCTGCACGTCGCCATTTTCTGATCCAGGTCGAAGTTTTTTCTGTCAGAGAAAAACCAAAGCATGCCATGTTCGTGGAGGAGGTTTTCGATTTTTTCAACTGACCGTTTTTGAACGCATGAGACAGGTTTCCTGTGTCTTTGCAGTTACCAGTTGGTGTTTCCTAATTGCTTATGATTTGTATCCAATGTCCTGATGTTCTCCAGTTCTGATAGTCCACTCTGATACCTTGAGTTCTTTGGCAATAGTCCTCATCGATCTTCCGGAGTGCTCCTCCATAATGTTTTCAACATTTCTTAAAATTCTGTCGTTATAATGGTATCAGAGTTCAGAATGTTTTTTTCTCTCATTGTTACATGGAAAACAATGCCATCACATCCCTTTAGTTCCAACCGAACCTAATGAACAAATGATTTTTCAACAGTTAAAGTGTCACTGATTTTTAAATTTCCATGTTTTCAGTCAAACTACTGCGTTCACAGGTTTTTTAATTTCTTGGATAAAAATCGTACTATGAACGGGTTATCTAAATTTGAAATAAAATTATTAATGATTTGAGTGAGTACTGAACCGCATTTAAACAGTCCTCAAATAATTCTTACACTTTGTACAATTAGATCGGCTTGGAAAACCGTTGCTTTCAATAGGTTTCTAAACGAGCTGGCTTCATTTAATGGATCTAGTAAGTAGGGCCTTTTTGCCCACAAATTCAGGGAAGCATTGCACTCCAGATTCGGGCAGTTTCCATCATCTTTGTTCTAAAAACTCGATTATTAAACTGCAATTTTTGATGAAAAAGTTGTCTTTAAAAATATAGATGTGATCGAAATAATAATCGGATAATTTTTATACGTTAAACCAAACAGTTCAAAAAATGAAAACACAAATGTTACATTAAACAANNNNCATACGTAATTTTTCTTCAAACTCGTCCTAACCGGGCCTATGTAAAACCTAACCGGCGAAAAAATTCCCGATTATATTTTCAACTTGAACAACGTAACCCATCCTAATAATTCCAGATTTAGACTCTAAGAATATCTAGACTCTAAGAAATCCAGACCTCTTCCCCTGGACATTTTTGAGGTGATATTTCCTGTACTTCATGGACACAAAAAATTAAAGTTTGTGTTGCGGTCTTATTATCTTATGATTAGGTATTCACCTCTAATTGCACAAAAAAAATTAACTTTGATTAGAATAGCAGATTAGGAGTCGTACATCATGACGCACACTATGCCTAACTGAACAAGCAATTGCTGCCAGAAACCTGTTGTTAAAACTGGTCCACGGTGAGCGTTCAAATCTTGTTTTTGTATCGCACACAAAAAAAGGGCCTACCGGTACTACTCGTTGAACTTTTGTGGAGTGTTCACATATAGCCCAGTCCGCTCCTCCTCTTTTTATAATTCATTATTGTCGGATATAGTATCCATCAACGCGACCTTTTTTGTTAAAACATCATCTTGAAAATTCGTTCACAAGCGTTCCACCAAATGTGTTCTGTTACTAACTGTTAGTTCTTGAATGGTGTCTTAATCTAAAATTAATTACCGAACGTTCCTATGCCCCTTTTTCCTCGCTCGCCTGCACGATGCATGGTTGATTAACTAGCGCCAGGCGCTAGCGTGCAAAAACCAAACTTTACGCCCTAAAACCAGACAATCGCATTTGGCTAATGGTCTTCATATCGCTGCCTGGTGTAGAGTGAGGGCCATAAATTAGAGGCAAATCGGAGCATTGTGCTTTTGATGCTTATAGAGTAAAAGGTTCATGTGTAAATAGTATTTGAATAATAGAGTAAAAGGGTCATATGAGTAGTTAAATCTACTTCATTTTTCAAATTCAAACTTTTAGCCGACGTCAGCACGCTCTCTGCGGCTCTTCCAAATGAAAATCCAATTTTAACTGCGGAGAGTGTAAATGATGAGCTGCAAAAAGTTTCAATGTGGCCAAAAGCTAATAAAATATGCCTCAATATCGATAAGACAAAATACATTATATTCTCATACAAGAGAAATGTGTCTCTTCCACGCATTACAATTGGTAATATTGAAATTGAAGAAACTAACTCCTGTGACCTAACTCGTCATTTCTCTTTATTATTGCAAAGAATTCACAACAAGTATAAAATTGTTGTGTGATCACCCTATTATGTTTAAATATGATGTTTATCAACTAATGACCGTTATGTTAAAAAAACTTTAATAAGAAAAACAAAATTTGTAATTTTCATAATTTTCATGCTTGTATCCTGGCATCCGTGAGCATGTGTGTGTCTACGTATGCAAATATTTATGTATATGTACGTACATTCATGAATTTACCCGCAACAGTTTTTGCAAAATTTCTAATCAAGCGATTTGTCTTATAAACTTGCTGAGTGGGCTATAGCGTGCTCTTTTAGGCAGTGAGTTCACTTTTTTTCGATTTTTCATGCTCACTCGAAATGACATTTTCGAATGTCTGCCGAAACAAGCAATTCTAATAACAAGCAATTCTAATTCCCTGATGTCAAGAAATCCAAAGCTTATATGCCATGTACATGTAAACTGTCATAAGTGTTTTCAACCCACGAAGTTTATTATCTTCGTTGTTTTCATGAATGAACAAGCGCAATTCAACTTCAATTAACCAGCTATTGGATACATTTTTATGTCTTTCCTCTCCGTTTTTATGCAAGCATCAAACTGAACCGTCATGGTACCTATGAATGTTTATCCATTACAGACATTTGCATCATATTTCGGAGATAATGTGACTTTTTCTAATTTGAAACCCTTATAGAGCATTCATGTTGTCTTCTATTATTCACATCCTAAAATGTTCTTGTTATAGGCTTGTATGGTCCAAATTATCACATCATTTCTTGCGCTCATGAATATGTTGTGAAAACCCTATCTAGGTTTTAATTCCACGTATTACTCCAATTATGTTGTACGTGTCATGATAGCCGTTGTGGAACCATCGTTTTCATGTTTCTGACTCAGGTAGACTGTTTTGTGCCACTATCACTAGCATGGAAACATCCTAAATTCGTTGCGGGATAAAAGACATTTTTTCGAGTCCCGTGATTTGAATACTAGTATATACGTAAGAGTGAAAATATAGTTCTGAATATCAACCTCGGTGCCTTAGATGCAGCATTATTTTAATCCACCCCTTTTACTTTCAACAAATTACTTACATCGCAAGTCCCTGAGCTTCGTATTTTAGTGCACTATATGTGAGTGTGCACTTATAAAAGAGTGTTTTCAACAATGCATCGTTACCGTAATTATGTTCTCTTTTATTATTGTAGTTGCACATATAATCAAATCTAGATTAAGCAACATTATGAGTACAACGCCCTCAATCACTTATTTTGACCAGTGATATGGGTATTACGATACTCATGTGTGTAGCATACAAGAACCCTTACTTTAGGATATTTTAAAAACCACAAATGAGTTTATTGTATCATCTATATTGGAAATTAAGTGTTTTTCTTTCTTCCCGTTAGTTCCTGGGCTTTATATTAGATAAACATCTGACATTCAATGAGAATATTACGCAAATCAGTCCTAAATTATCAAAATCACTTGAAATCCTTCATAAAGTTAGAAATGTGTTTTCCGAAGAAGTTATAAAAATGTTTGATCGAACGATCGTTTCACCAAATCTGTCATACCGAATAGAAGCTTGGCAAGGAACTGATAAAAGTAAAACCAATTTACTTTTTGGGCTACAAAAAACTTTAAAGCAGAACAGAAATTAGAATAAAATGCTGACACAAATGATTCATTCAAAAGTTTAAAAAATTCTTACCCTTTTTGATTTTTACAAGGGCTTCATATGTTATTTCATGTATAAAACGCTGACTAATGATTTGCGTCAGAGAACTCAGACAATTATTAACTGCACAAACTAGCCATCAAGAACATTGAACCTGAAATAGAAGTAGTTTCATACTTCCTCATTATTCAAAATCTCGGTCACAACACAGTATCCTCTTCATTGGAACTAAGACTTGATATGCGAACTCTGCTGTGATCTGTGGAAAAAGTTCTTACAAAGCTTTCAAAACGAATCTTAAATTCCTTTTCCTATCGAAATACATAAGGTAATCAAGTAAATTTTTTTCTGCTATGTGACTTATTCTGATAAAGTAATTTGTCATGATAAATGACATAGATCTTGAGTCTGCTACTAATCGTTTTCAAGAATATAATGTTCCAATATTGCCAATATTAACAGTTTTTTGTAAAAATTAAGCATCGAATCACGAGAGAATCTATTTATATATCAGTCTAGTGTGCCCCTAGGTGAAGGAAATTAGGTTAAACACAACTGTACACCTCAAAATAGCGTTGATGATGGGATGCCATAGAAGTCGCTGAACTTGTTCGAGCCCACAAGTAGCAATACTGAAATGTGTCCATTGTACTAGACTTAAGATACAATCTATTGCTGTATCACTTGAGGTAAAGAAATTGATTAAACTGCCTAAAATTGTTCAAATTTGTATTTTATTTTAAATTACGTATGTTTCTCTTCTATAACTGATACTCTCGACCGCAAAATCCCTGAATTGTGATAGAAAAACCTTTATTTACACCGTGACCACGTATTGAGACATGTGTCCCACTAGGCGAATTTCACATTTACGTACCGGTAAAGATGATCACTATTTCAATTGCTTCAATACCTTTTTAGAATAGATTTTAGCGTACGAGGTAAAACGTTATCGTGCTATTACACTTTCCACACTTTTTAGAAAAGAGAGAAATGTATTCGAGCAGTAAAGTAAATTTTTCGACTCTGCTCCCAACAAACAAGTAAATATAGCTCACTGTAGCAACCGTGCAAATATGGTTTACGTGTTAACGGCATGGGCAGCTTTTTAAGGTGTTCATTTTCAGACGTTGACCTCATGGGGCGAGCCTTGGGGCTTGGACGTTCGGGCAGCCACTCGAACCATTGGTCCTTGAATTCTTAGCGAGTTAGGGCGAGTGGTTTGTGGCCTGCTGAAGTAGAGACAACGGACTCAGATTGGTGGTAGGGCGGTTATTAGAAAAAGTTTAAAAATAAATACAAAATATTTAGTCAATTTACAGGAAATGTGAAATTGAAAAGGAAAAATAAGCCATCCGCAATAATTTGTGACGTGAATAGTGAGGAGAATATTAACATCACATTCATTCTCACAGTAATCATTTGAAAAGCATTTACATCATACGAGTATGTCAGTTGAATAAATTATTCCTTTCAAAGTATATGGTTTTGGAAAAACATAATTGTAATTCGAAGGTTGAAATTAAAAAATCTAATGTACCATCTTCCATTCATTTGAAATGATTTCGTGGTGTTACTATAGCGTGAGGTCTACCGCCATGTATCGCCTACCCAGGTACAGTTCGAGATCTACAAATCAAGTGTTTATTGCTAAATAAATGTATGGAAATAAGTAATATCCATTAGTAGTCTAACCTAACATCACGCCATAGTACTAGCTAGAGGTAGATCTCAAGCTATAGCGTGGTAGACCTCACGCTACATCGGCACCGAAATTGCTTTCTACTCTTTCGTAAGTGCACATAGACTTTAAGTGAGAAAATTGTACATAAAATACTTGTAAAGTTCATCTATTTCACACGTATTATTTTGAAGGTTTGCAATATATCGCGCATCAGGTTTTGTGGTGAATCGCTATTTTGCCAAATTAGGCCAAGATTACGAAACACGAGCACAGACATTTCCTCGTTCTGACAAACATTTTTTACGTTTAATGAAGTTCAAATCAGCAAATTTTAAATTGATCTCATCAGATTAGGCTCACCCTATGTTCTTACTCCAAGTGCGTGCAGAACTATGAAACGGCTTTAAAATTGAAAATTTGTTAGGTTGCTTGCATCGAGCGATACACAACTACACTAAGTACATAAAACCAAACCATCCAGAACGCTTGTTGTAATAGCAATGTATTGCACAACGGACGTAGATATTGATTTAGAAAAAATATCTACGAATGCCCATCACATGTGTTGTGACACACGTGAATAATTAAATGAGGAACGGTATCATGGAAATCAAATCATATCATAAATAGAGCAAATCGCAGAGAAAATGCCTACAAAGTTGGAATGATTGATGAATACAATTCCGTGTATGAAAAGAAAGATTCATTATGCGTCGAAAGAAATTTTAGACCATTACGCCAGTTTAGTCAGGGGGTCAACAGCTAATTTTAGAACATTTAGAACTTAGCAAGAAATTATCTCTTGCTTCTGATTGTCTTATGCATCTTCATTCCTAAAGCGCCCCCAGGTTCATTCCACAATAAGCTAATATTGAGTTATTCTTATTTGGACGATCAAAATGAATTATAAAGGCTAGGACATTTCTAATATATTCGTCATACTGCCTTCCGACGAAATGGAATGGGGTGATGATCACCAAACCATTCTACGCCAAAATACACTGAGAAATTCAGATAAGGACTTGGTCTTACAACAGCTCCTCTGTTACGTTTAGTTGGTCAAGAAAGTTGAACTCGACTTCATTTTGCTGTTCTCAGTTTCTGGAAATTATCACTGCTAAGTGGCAGTAGAACAACTAATATCTCGAATCACATTCTTCATCTACAGGTGTGTCCGTTGATTTTCCGTATCTTGTGGACAACAGTGTGTGTGTGTAGGTTTAGTCTTGCATTAGTGTTAGTGATAAAATGCTTGCCGAAAAACTCATTATCTCTTCTTGGCGAACGAATAATAAATGTTTCTCTTATATTCTCATGGATGTGTAGACATATTTATGAACTTGTTTGCATTTCTGGCTGACAAGTGATCTTCAAAAGCTTCAATAACATATATATATATATATTTAGTGATTGATCAATCCTCCTTAGAGTAAGTGTTCTTCCTGTCTCCAGAGCTTGTGGAAAAATGGGCTCTGAACAAAAAAAATTTTTGTTTGTAAAAACGTTGAAAAAGTTCCTAACGACACAAAAGTTATTCAATGACGTCAACATGGGACAAAATATTCGCTGCCGAAGACGGATGTCGGGCGCGCGGAGCTGTATTTTAGTTCTAAAGTTGTTATTGTTATATTTCCTTTACTTAGGAGCATTGCATTTTTTCTTAACCGACCAATGTGACGAAGAAATAATCGTGCATGTATCAATAAAGCCCCAAAAAGATATTCTCCCTTATTTTTTGAGCCAATTCGAGGCGCAAGAGTTTCCTAAACATTGCATGCACCTGAAATTCTACACGCCCAAGATGTATCCCGCCTTGATGGCCTGGATCGATGAAGTGGATGCCGAGTACCATTCTGTATCTCTACAAGTGACATCTACAACTTCCGCTCCACCAGCAATCGTTACTAATGCCGACCTCGAGCTCCTGGCTACCTCTCAGACAATGGACGCATTCTCATTTGATTCTGTCTTCTTCATTGACTCCAATGTTGTCATAGTCAACCCAACAGCACTAAGGAGAATGTTGGAAACTCAGTATCCCCTTATTGCCTTAGTGCTCAATTACACCGGAAATGAAAAAGTCGCTCTTCTAAACAAGCCATCTAGTAATTGCAGCATTAAGGGGGTCGTTAATCAGGAGTTTGTGTGTTCTCCTAATGCTTTCTTGAATTCTTTATACCTCGTTCGTTACGCCATTTTAAGTGAGCCAATGAGTCAATTCTACTCACCAAATGTGCACTCATGCGGGTGCGGTGGTTGGGGCTATGTTCTTCCGCTCAATTCTAAGAACAAAGCAGAACGCGAGCAACGTTTGACGGATTTACGACTTGCCGCCCTGAATGACGACGCCATCATTCAAGTCAAGCCGTCTTTACGTAAATTCACTCCTCCACCACCTACAAAGACCTTCATGGGATTGGATCATGTCTTTTACATCAATATGGATAGGCGCAAAGACAGACGACTTGTTATGGAAGAATTCAGCGATGTTTTGGGCCTGCAAATGGAAAGAGTTCCAGGTGTGGATGGCCACTCTCTGACCCCGGAGTCTCTTCGCAGGCTCGGGGTGAGAGAATTTAGTAGTCCTACTTATAGCTTCACCTTAAGGAAAGGATTCATTGGTAATTTACTCTCCCACTTTTTCCTATGGACTTCAATTGTGGAAAGGAAGTATGAAAAGGTGAGAACTGGGTAATCAATCACTCGTACAAAAGTAGACCCCCTTCAACGTGATTCGCAGCTCTAATTAAACAAAATTTTGCCTGAACTGTGAGTGAACATTATATCTAGACTTGTGAAAGTTGTTTGTGACCTGCACTAAAATTATTTTCGTATGTTTCACTACCATTGTAGTTGGTTCATGATGCACCATTGAATGAATACGAAAATTACAATATTTAGCCGTCAAATTACTTTGGACAATGATTATTTTTTGTTGTTTTAGAGTAAATACTAACTTTTCCCCTCTCTTTAATAATTAGACGCTGATCTTAGAAGACGATGTACGAATTCCTCCTGGTGCCGTGGAGAAGTTTCAAAAACTTCTAGAAGAGTTGGAGTCAATAGAGAAGCCATGGGATTTCGTTTACCTTTATCGGATAGAGGAAAAGGATTTTGCGCCTCATTCCATCGCTCGACTTAATAAAAAGGTAATGAAATGTAAAGGTGCCAACATGTCAAGGCTCTGTAAAACATTGGTGACTTTGCTGTAACTTGAAATATCGCTGTGAATATATTATTTAAACTTAACGTGCTTTTAATTGGAGTAGTTATTTTATGCTTGAATCATGGAAATAAATGAAATATAAGATAATTTTGTAGTAAATCTCTGGATAATAGTATCTTTAGAAATAAGAAATTTATGGAAGATTAAAACAATCTAAAATTTTTGAAAATACTCCAGACTGGAAACAAGGTTAGTCAAGCTTAGTGCCAAGAAAAAATGTGCTTAGAAAACTAAGAGGAGCTATAGGCTGGTGTTTTTTATGTCTTTACTCAAGATTTAGGGAGTGTGGATAGTCCAAACATCAGTTCCACAAAGTGAGCCTGTTGAAGGATTTGACGGATTCTCAACAATTGAATGGGTGACCTCAATACTGGCAGCCGTACAACTGTACACCGCACTTTTTTCTAGCCCGTTGCATGAGCGTCAAGTATTCGGAGCTGGTCTACCATTTCCTTATATTATGATATACTCACGAACTGAAAACGGAAAAGGTCAGTTTTGGATGCTCATGAAACTTAGCACTTGAAAGCCATATGAGTAATTATGAAACCTTAAGTTTATTTCATTTTTAGGCAAATTAAGAATTTAATTTGGGATGATTTTTGCGAATACATACTTTTTATCAAATTCTTGACGACAGGTTTCAACATGTTGTTGCCTTGGAGCACTTATAACAACCTCGATTACTTTTTTATATCAGAGTTTCTAGACTATTTGGTGGAAAAATTTCTTATCACTTCACGAAAAATTGTATTACGTTACCAAACGGTATATATTTTAGACAATGACTAACTTATAGTTTACTCTTCATCTATGGTAAAAATGTCATTTTTTCTGATGTGACTGCACACTGTTGCTGTCGTGCTTCTCGTCAAGTTGCAGTCGCTTGCTTCAAATTAATTTTGCATCGGATGTTCTATGCCTCAATTTTCCAACTGACCACTTTCGATGTGAACAGAGCGCAAAAAGATCTAAATGAAATCAGAGTGTGATTTTGCCAAAAAAATTTCCCTGTATTTAAAATTTGAACTCCCCGAAGATAAATCGCCGCAGCTTTGAATGACTGCATTAAAACCTATTTTACATCGTCGTTACGCAGATGTTATCATTGATATCTTCAGGAAGAAACTTGAACCTCTTTGTAATCGAATGAATAAATTTTTTTAATTTAATTGTTTGCTTAGCAATTTTGGGGGTGCCGGAAAGTTACTCTTCAACAAAAATTTATGCTCATTCTGCATTAATTTTCGTTTATCATTGTTGTTATACAATGATGCGAGCGCAATGCACAACAATGCCTTCTAATTGTGCTCTACGTGGGAAACACATTACATTTTATTAAACAATTTACGGTAAAAAAAGGAATTGCATTTGTTCACTACGCTTAGACGACATTCAATGAAAAACTAAAAATTACTAGTGCGAGAACTTGATGAACATTTTAGCCGTTACATAAGCATTGCGAAAACATTGTAGATTAACTAACAGCAGAAGTCAATCGATCACATCTCTACTGTATTCCATCTACCTTCTTCCCCCGATCTTTCACGCGCCTCTAAAATTATTTTCTCAAATTTAACTGACATGCTTGTTAGGGGTTAAAGTTTGAAATAAGTAATGCCAAATTATTGCACCAATTTTTCTAACACGTTGAGCAAACCTTGAGCTTTTTTGGTTGATGTGATGTGTTCTGAGATCTTATAGCAGTTCTGGGATCGATTTCCACTGCTAAATGTCTCTCAAGTCGTCATAGTTTGCAAGAACTGTTTACTTCACTACTTTTCTTAAAGCTTCTATTATATAATCAAGAACTTTACTCTGATTTTCCCTACATAAACTTCGAAAGCTAAAAATCCGTTATAAGCTCATTTTGTGTCCAAGAGAAAAGTGTTTCTATTTTTAGGAAAAAAGTCAACGCTTCTGTGTGGGAGCTGCATTGTCACTGAAAATTTTTTGGTCCTTGCATGCTCTATACAGAAACTGGCATGGCCAGTCTACTCGTACGCATCTAAACATATATAGTTTTATAGTTTACAGTTTTAGTTTTTTACAATTTGTGTATATATTTTGTTTGTCTACAAACATATCTTTCCAAAAGGTTGCTAACACCACGATGCTGGTGTATCCCGGCTACGCCGTGGTCGTCATGGCATACTTGGTCTCACTCTCGGGAGCGAAGAAGCTCTTACAGGCGAAGCCTCTGATCAACATTCAACATACGGATCATTTTGTCGCTTCTGTTATTAACCATGATCCTTCACTGGTATGTGGTAATTTTTTATATGATTCAAGAACTTTACTCTGATATTATTACACAGTTCTTGATGTTTTTACTTCTTACGAAGGCAAATCGACTTTCCTAGCTCTCTGCAGTGGCTCTTGTTCAATACGAACGTCAATATAATACATGATGGTAAAGGAGAGTTTCATCCTCCATAAAAGTGCAAATATACCGACAATATTTCCCGACTCAATGCCTGATACGATTCAAAATCAAATGCCAACTTCTCTCTTGGTTCTCGGACAATTTCTTGTTCTTATTATAGCGGAGCATAGAGTAACATCGCAGGGGTTTCAAAGTTTCCTCGTTCACCTCACAACCTGCACCACAGGTCAAACCAAATTTGCCCTTCTTATTTCTTATGTCACTGAGGCATGATGCTGCCTAGTCATTAAAAATTAAATATGAAGTATAAGTCAAGGGATTCTCGTGAACATAAGTTTCATCAAATGCTTTTCAAAATCTAGGAACGGCTTCCATCGATCGTACCAACTTCTCGCCTGGTTGAACTTTTTTTCTCATAGTTAGTAATCGTCTTTTCAAATTTGTTTGACACTTTAGTCATAGCCTCATTTAATTACAGAATGACTGACATTCAGCTTTTCAAAGATGCATTCAAACTTCTAATGCATGAATTGCCTAATGTCAAGTGAGCCTAACAAGCAGCGGGTCAAAGCTCTCAAACTGCAGCACAAATTTACGATGGACAAGGCTTCCATGACAACTCAAACCGCTGCAGTTCGTTCACAGCATCTTGAACTTTGATATTTTGTTCTAGAATTACATTCATTTTAATTATAGTTCATGGAGAGGCATTAATTATATGTTGCTCTTGAACATTACGTGTGTCTGCTGGATGAAGTATCGAAATTTTTGCTCTAGATCACTTTTTTTGAAAATAATTCTGCATTTTCATTTCCAGATAAACTACCAGATCCAGTATCATCTGAAGGAAGGCTTTGTGGCGTACGCCGTTGAACCGAACTTGTTCTTACAGCGAGAAATGAAGGAGAACAGCACTGTCTTATTGAGCGACACTCTGCACTCGGAATTTTTACACTGATCGATAGCTGCTGAATGATGCTAAAAAATTGCAAACATTTATATAATTGGTGCAATATTTTGACAATACTTATTTCAAACTTTAACCCCTAACAAGCATGTCAGTTATATTTGAGAAAATAATTTTAAAGGCGCTTGAAAGAACGGGGGAAGAAGGTAGATGTGAGAAGAAGGTAGATGTTGGAAGAATGTAGATGTTAGAAGAAGGTAGATGTTGAAAGAAGGTAGAGCTGTGATTGATTGACTTCTACTGTTGGTTAATCTGCAATGCTTTTATTACGGTTAAAATATCAATCAAGTTCATGCAATAGTAATTTTTAGTTCATTGTTGAAGGTCTACTGAGCGTAATGAACAAATACAATTACTTATTTTACCGTAAACTGTTTAATAAAATGTAATGGTTTCCCACATAGAGCATAATTTGAAGGCCTTGTTGTGGATTGCGCTCACGTTATTTCAAATGAATGGTAGATAGTACATTGGGTTTTATAATTTTAACCTTCGAATTACAATTATGTTTTTCCGAAACCAAATACTTTGAGAGGAATAATTTATTTAAATGACACACTCGTATGATTTAAATCCTTATCAAGTGATTACTTTGAGAATGAATGTGAGGCAATGTTAATTTTTTCCTCACAATTCACGTCACAAATTATAGCGGATGGCTTATTTTTCTATTTCAATTTCACATTTCCTGTGAATTGATCTAATATTTCGTATTAATTCTAAAATGATTTTTCTGAGAACCGCCCTGCCACCAGACTGACTAGAGTCCGTTGTCTTCACTTCAGCAGGCCACAAGCCCCTCGCCCTAACTCAAGAAAGAATTCAAGGACCAATGGCTTTAGTGGCTGCCCGAGCGTACAAAGCTCGCCCTGTACCTGAAAAAGCTGCTCGTGCCCTTAACTCGCTAACTACGGTTGCACGTAGGTGTTAGGCCCCGCGCCAGTATGGATATTCTCGCCTCTTTAGAAATAATGTTCGTCAAAATTTAATTCGAGTATCATAGATACTCGACAAACCCCCTTGAATACGGCTTGTCCGAAATTCGGGGAAGCGACAGAAAAAGCGACTAAATTGAACTGATCCGCTCTCTGGAATTTCGGAACCTCCTTATCTGCTACAGACTGAGAGCGACTGAATGCAACTGGTCCGCTCCCTGGAATTTCGGAACCACTATTGAAATCCTCACCAACTAATGTTATGTTCCTGCAAATAAACTCTGAAAATAAACCGAGTACTATACTCCCTGAGAAAAATACTGGCTCCCAAGAAGGACCAGCCTAAATACTTATCAATAGGGCCGAACAGGATTCGCGCACCTAATAATCTATCAACTGGCTCCCAAGAAGGACCAGCCTAAACAATTATCCATAGGGCCGGACAGGATTCGCGCGTCTAATAATCTATCAACTGGCTCCCAAGAAGGACCAGCCTAAATAATTATCCATAGGGCCGGACAGGATTCGCGCACCTAATAATCTATCAACTGGCTCCCAAGAAGGACCAGCTTAAATAAATATCGAACAATTGGCGCCCGAAAGGGACAGCCCAACAAAAAGAATAACCCATATATTTAACAGTAGGTAACCGGCTGGCCGCAACCAAGACGGTATAGAAACGGTTTTGTGGGAAGTACAGAAATTTCTAGAGATAACTTTCCGATTCGCGCGCCATCAAAACACTTAAGTTCATTCACTTATAACTTTCGAAATAATGCACCTCTCGAGTTCAAATTACTCTCAAACGAAAGATTGACACATTTTTAAGAGAAAATCGCTTATGCCAACATTCCTCAGCATTCACAGACAGCAGGGAGCGAAGTTCCCGCAACCCCTCGATGGGAGGGAGATTTTTTCGTTAAGCCTCATTTTGTCTCGACTCTAATTTATAAACTATAGCACCTAAAATCTTCAAATTAGTTTCAATTTCAACATCAAGTTATTCTTCAAATTCTTTGGCAAATGATCTTTCTAAAATAGACTGAAAGCTTTGCTTGCGACAAGTATATCTTCATTATACCAGAGTTGAGCTTTGTATTCATTCCTTTTGCCATACAGTATACATATATAACCCTTTTCCTGATTATTCAAATATTATTTATTAGCTACACAGAATCCCCGCTGGCTGTTGCCCTACTTGCTTGATGACTTCTGGCTTCGGTCGCGCAATCCAGTGGTGTACTGAATAATCTTCCAATTCCCTCCGTTTTGGGGACGGGTTCTAAATTTTGTTTTACGTGTATGTGACCTATGACATTATGAAGGCTCAATGTAGCCCGTTATCTATAACGCTTTGTTCTCAGAACGCGGTCTCATTATGTTTGCCTTTTAAATATTGTTAAATTCTGAAAAATAATATTGCGTGTCATATCCTGTGCTGTTTGGAAGAGTAATGAGGAGTCCAAAGCTTTACCTTAGGCGCGTGAGAATCCAAGGAACACCAAGAGCAGCTTTGACGAACTGAAATATCGACCAAAACTTCAACAACGTACATAAATTTTCATTGCACTGAGAAGGTTGCTTTTTCATTCGGATGTTGTACACTTCAGGAACATTCGTCCCCAAAAGACTCGGGAATAACGCTAACGCTTGCTTTTGAAAAATTTCGTTAAGTATATTGCAACGTATAAACGAGCAGAGATCGTAAAACCTGATATTTGAACAGCGTCGTTTAAGGAATAAAATAAAATCTTTTAGATTTTTAAGTCCTCATTGACTGTTTTTTCACTCCATTGGTTTGAATTGTGGCAGTACAAACATCATTTCCAGCCTAAGGGAGTACATTTTAGAACCATTATAAAATATGGAGAAGTTGTTGTGCAAGCTGTTTCCATTATAAAAGCGTTAAACGAGTTTCAAACATTCGACAATAAGAAGGGCCTGTTATAAAAAAGAATTTTTCAAGTTCTCCACAAGATTTCCAGCGAGGCAAATGAACGGAGCAGAGCGGCGTGAGCTTATGAGTGCGGATCACAGGTAATGGTTCGGAGAGGTACATGCTGCAGTTCTTTATTACAAACCTTAACTCTTCGCAAATGTTTAACGAACAGTAAATTTCATTGAAGGAAATAAAACACCATAAATATGGCGTGTACAACACTTATTTTATTTATTTGCAAACATTTTCCGAAAATCTTCATTGGATTTGGGAGCTTCTTTCGCACCATTGACTTCTTCTTTTGGTTTGGAAGTTGAAGGCTGCGTCAGGGCCCGCGGCTTGAAGGCCAGCATCGGCCGGCGTGTGTTGGACGGACCGGACTTGCTGGGGCTGTTTTTCCCATGCAGTGGAGCTGTCGTGTTCTCAGCGCCAGAACTGGCAGAGATGGAAGATTTCTCGATGCTAGATGTGCTCGCGTTCCCCTGCCGGGTCTGTTTTGCAGCAGAAGGATTACTGATAAGCACTGTGATAGTGAAGTCTCTAAGGACTGTTTGATCCATGGCCTTTCGAACTCGTTCTGCCGAAACAGCGTCAGCGAAGCGAATGAAGCATGTGCCTTTGGAATAACCATTTCGATGCGTCACCAAGCGAATTTCCTTAACTGGTGCGTGAACTTCAAAGGCTTGTTTAACCTCTTCTTCTGTCATCGAGTAGGGAAGTCCTCGTACGAAAAGCTTATCCTTTTCCTCCCCAGTTGAGTACCTGAATACATGCCCTTGTTTTTCTGGGTCATAGTTTGACACAAACATCGGTCGACCATTGAGGCGCGTCCGATCTTTCCGTAGAGCCATTGTCAACGCACTTATAGACTCAAAAACTACAAAACCAAAGCCTTTTGATCTTCGTTTGAAGTCCTTAACAAGTCTTGCGTGACTCACGGGACCACAGTCCTTGAAGACGTCTTTAACTGACTCAATAGATGTCTTGAAGTCAAGGTTGCTCACGAACACCGTGAACGCTTCCTTACCGACCGTCACTTTCTGGTGATCATCGGCAGTGTCTTCTGAGCCTGCACGAAAATTAAATGTCAAAACAAGCACAGAAACAATGAATGCAGTCGGAAAAAATGGCGAACAGCAGTTCAAAAAAATTGTATCTACAACTTTTAGAGTCAATTTTTGGAAAGTGAAATAAACAATTTTAACAAAGGATTTTTCAACTGTACTCGTCGATTGACTTTCTAATGAAACAGACTGTTTATGTACAAGGATTTTTCATCTAAGCGTCCAATAGCCCAGGGATGCTGACATGTTTGACATGTCGCACGTGCGTCTCTATGTCCGTACAGACACAATAAGAAGAAGCCTCTACCTAGAATTAACTTCCAATGACGTAACAGCTAGATTTAAAAGTTCAAAGCTTCATACAAATAAATGAAGAGACTGACAACAGTTAGTTGAGAACGCACACACCGAGATGTCCCATTAGCAAGAAGGAAAGTAACACTGGAAGACGGGACATAAAATAAAAGGTGCGTACATTTGACACGCTTGGTGAGTGGCTGAGGATCTTCAGAGGACTCGCCGTGCTGCCGCTTCAGGGAAGCCGTGGCAGCAACAGGAGCTTCAACTGCCACTGGAAAAATACGTAGGTTACTTTAACCCTTTAACATCAGCATTTTTCTGCTCATATTACCGTTATTACAACCACCTTCATTAGACTTACTCTAGCATCAGGTAGTGACCGACACTAGAATGAGGAAGGAGCTGCCACGAAGGAGCTGCCACGAAGGAGCTGCCATTCGGCAGTGAACTCCAAAGAACACACTAAAGAACAAATTTAACAAGAAATATAATATATTGAGGCTATTTTCAAAAGTGGACCGAAAAGTCCTCTGGGGCGTCAAAGGGTTAATACATATAAAAGCATTTAAAAAAAATTACACTTCAGCAATATGCTTTTTCAAAAACATGCACATTCTCTAAACTTAAGGATAGAGAAACTAACACTTAAAGGCAGTGGTAAATCGAAATGCACTCACTGAAAGTAGAGCTTAAACAGCTACGTAAAACTAAATGGAGACAATAAATGTTTGACACATTCGTTACATTGTTAAGTAGCAAATTAAACGTATTAAATTCTATCCTCTTCGTTGGAATTTTCTTCTGAATGCAAGAAAAATGACTGTGAATGGAAATTACATTAAAAGTACAGTAATAGACAGCGGAAACATGGTGATCACCAAAGCTCGATTCATCTCAACTTACCGGCTGAGGTTTTATCAGACTTATGAGGGCTTTTCTGTCGCGCATTTTGAAGCTTTTGAGCCATGGGCGCGTTCTGTTTGGGCTCTGTGGCATCGCGACCTTGCTTCCTCTGTGAGTTGCTGGAACTCTACGAACCATGGATAAAGATTTTTATTAAAACACAAAGAACTTAACTTTTGCGGCTTATTTTAGCAGTTAAATTGGAATGGACTTTTGCGAACGTAAAAATTAAGAAAATGTCACATGAATCGTGAAATAAAATTTGGCTCATACCAGAGGACAGCGGACACCAAAAGTTCCCCTCTCTCTAGGTATGAGCTTATGAGTGACTCCACCTTGTATTCTAGCTACTGAGAGTCCAGATGATGGTAGAAAATCGGAAGACGGACAAGCTAATTATCGAACAGAAAATACAATGAAAGAATCTACTACGCCATGGTTTGAAACATAATCAAAGATTTAGTATTCTAGCAATAGAATCCGAAGCAGCAACAATTTTAGCTACTGGGTTTCCCCTGATGCAACACAAGTTGGGCAAATAATGCTCGTCTTACATAGCACGTTTTATGGTCATCCGATAGAACCTTCAAACTTTAACTTCCAACACCGTGCATCAGTTTCGAAATCAGATGGCTTAACACAATTCTGTCTTCAGTCATGCTGCCAAAGACTGCACGCACAGGTGTTTGTCACGCTGAAATGAAATTTCATAATTATAATGACAGGAATGTCTGACACACAACGCAATAAAATCTCTAGCAAAGATCGATGCCGGTAAGATCTGCACAGTCCTAACGTAGAACAATAGAAGTATTTCCCGCATATTAAAATTTTGAAGCTTAGTGAACTCAAGTACACAGTAGCCTTTGCTTAATCACACAACACTCAAATGTTTAGTTAAACAACTCTTAATGCCTCAGTAGTGCTGTTTCTTGAGTAGGACCCTCAGATAACTTCTAGGTATAGGCCTGATATTCAAGTTATGTTAAGTTTGAAGTTGCAGTTCAATAAAATGAATGTTAAGCTTAGCAATAAGTCGAGTCAATAATGGGCATTAGCTAAGCACTTTAAGCCGAGTGAAGCCAGTATCACGATGCTTAGCTGAATTCTCTAGAGCGTTTGTCACACATTCTGAAATAGACTGACACAAAATGGCTCGCAACAATAATTTAGCAGCGATGTTTCCAGAGACCAATAACATTTCCGTATACACTCAACAGTTAAACATTTAAATGGAAAATTACAAGTCATTTATTATCTATCATCTTGAGAAATCTTTATCATTTATTCATTTTAAATAATCATTTATTATCTCAATGAATTTTTTACCCATAGAATATCTTGATTTGCACGAGGCTAGGTTACGTTACCTCAGCAGAGGTGTCCTGAGCTCTGTTACGCTGTTTGCCGCCTTTTTTGTTGCCTTTGGTGGACGCCGCTTCTTCTTTAGCCTTGGCCTCAGCACGTCTCTTTTCAACGATCACCATCCTGTAGACATGCCGCATCACCTCGTACAATCATTATAATCATAGAATATGAAAAGCTGCGCATAGTCATGGCCAAGTGCTGGTGGTGCTATTGAATCAATTATAAAGCTATATCTGAAAATAGAGCAGCATCACAAACATATTGAGACCTAGTCATCATGCTACAGTTCAACAGAAACAGAGAACACTTAAAACTCAATTGTGAGATAGGCTTCATCAATCTTGGGATGACACAAACAAACTTATTTTACCGTCATAGGTTGTCTCAAAATTAAGAACTTTTACAACCAGTCTTTTTAGAGCAATGCACTAAGTCAAGACTACAACGTCTCACAAGCAATGAGACAAACACCGTTATGACAAATTTCAAGCTCATGCTCAAAGTTATGCCTCCAACTGAAGAATGAAACACTGAACCTGATTACAATCAAAAAGAAGGAACACACTCCGTTTCCTATCAACCGTGAGTGCTGACGGTGTGCACTCATCACTGCAGAGATTTGGTTACTTCTTTGTTCGAAAAAGGAAGCATTAACAGATATTTTCACTGAATAAGAATACGGCTTCATTTATTTATACGACGAAGCAATAATTGTGCTAAGGTAATGCAATAACCAAATTCGAGTCGAATCATCTACACAAACTACAGAAAAACTGATCCATAGAAGTAAATAAATATTTTTTTAGTACTGGTATAGTTAGGCAAGGTTAGACGCGGCAGATCTGTAGCATGTTACTTCATCTCGTGAACCCATCATCACAAGCAAAGCCATGTACAATCGCGGCTGTAACAACATTACCTCAATAACTTATATTCGCGGTGTACTATGGTCAGCTGAGCTCATTGTGGCAACAGCAACAGACACACCTAGGTTCCTATCCCTCCTGATACTCAATACATCGCAAAGTCAAAATAAAGGCAAATAAGAACGCAAAAGATTCGATCGAGTTATTCCAAACTGTCACACAGAAAACACAATCTAAAGTGCTCAATTTTAAGTCTTAGTTCCGTATACGGTTTCAAGTATTCAAAGAAATCCTCACCTTGCACGGTAGCGCCGTCGAAATTCCGCCATGGAGCAGACATCTCCTTCAGCGTGTTCAAACCTCTCATAGGAGGCGGCCACGCCCTCCACGCCGTCCCACACCCGCTCCAGCGCTCGCCTGTACAGCTTGCGCGCGTGCTTGCAGCTCCCGTAGCGCCTGCACGAGTACGTACGCTATAAAGCTCACGTCATGTCATTCCTGAATTTGTTCAACTTTTGGGCTCTACAGCTCTCAAGGTACTTCAACATAAAAATGGTACTCAAGGTACTTGACATAAATATGATACTCAAGGTACTCAACATAAATATGGTACTCAAGGTACTTCAACATAAATATGATACTCAAGGTACTTAACATAAATATGATACTCAAGGTACTTCAACATAAATATGATACTCAAGGTACTTCAGCTCAAATATGCTGAATGGAATAAAAATGATTGTAAAGATAGCGGATTTAAAAATCACTTTAATAAGTGAACGTTTCGGCTTTAAGCTCAAACCATTATCAACACCTACATATGATGAGCTTGAGCTTGAAACCGAAACGTTCATTTATTAAGGTGATTTTTAAATCAGCTATCTTTGCTATCATTTTATTTTAAAACGGGCAAGAGTGGGCCAACCTAATTTAATCATGCTGAATGGAATTTCTAGGCACTCGAAACATCAATTAAAAACAATACAACGTATATCACCAGGGGTTTCTGATCTTGGACAATACGAAATTCTGTAAAGACCACAATGTAAGACGTGGATTAAATTCACAAGGT
>JACJUY010000365.1:14146-41051 GCA_014220935.1 Platorchestia sp. MABIK
TTTACATGCTAAATTAAATTAAAATTATTAGCTTCGTAATATTTGACGATTTACAAGCTAAATTAAAATATAATTTTCGGCTACTTCTTTATTGAATTTACAAAAACTTTAAAATGCACCTTCAACTTTATTTAATTAATAGGATTTTTGTTAGCCTGTCATACACTTTGAGAAATGGAAATTGGGTCAAACTATATAGGTTTTAGTTGTAAAAGTATAATTTTATGTCGGTACTGTGTTTAACTATTCATGGAACATAGCTCTCACTGACCGTACGTGACTCATCGGGAATTCAAAGTTATAAATTCAGTTAGCGGGCCTGATTAAACGCTGTAATTTCAACAGTTAGCGAACTAATTTACTAGGTATGAATAGGCTCTTTATTTGCTTATACTTTTACTTTCATGATTTATGACATTCATTTTTATGATAAAATACGTATTATGGGAAAGTATCGGTAAAGTATCGGCCGCATTTTGCCGATACCGATACCGATACATCGGTACATCACTAATATTACAGAAGGTGACTTACACTGTGAGCATTTATTAAAAAAGGGAGCAAACACTATCCCGCTGGTACTTAAAACATTCAACCTCATTATTAAATCATTCCAAGTTACTGAACAGCTTCAACATATGTAGATTCAGTAGCTAAACACTTCTCCCTAAATTGAAGAAATACATTCTGCTTCATTTTAAGACGCGTATTAGTGTATTATTTAGAAATTGTTCACTATTAAAAAAAGTAAATCCTAATCTGCTATAACAACAAATGGTCTTTAATGAAAGAAATGCAAATAATAATATAATAACTAAACATATTTCACAAACAAAAACATTTAATTACTGCTTTAATTCTTCAGCAATGAATAATGTGCTTCTAAGCATAGAAGTAGCACGTTCCATCTTTGGGGATTCCCAACAGAAGTCAACACAAAATTCCCACTTACTGGCTTACCTTGAAAAACAGCCAATTTTTTCGGTTATGGTCTGGTCATCTCGAAAAATGTAGCATTTTTACACATTACTTCGACTGGAACAATTTTTTTCGTCTTGTGCACTATTCACAGCTAGCTAAGCCTGGTCGTTATTGAAACATTATGCTAAGTGCACTGTACTCGCTCCTCTGACAGTATCTGATGGTGACTGTAATTGGCAACTAAAAGCTCGTGGAATAGGTACAATTTATGTGTGCCACGGTATTAATTATATGGTTAACATTTTTGGAATCCGTGTTTCATAAATAATTCTTTGCTCAACTAATTGAAAATTAACCCGATTCGAAGTTAGTTTTTATGTTCTGTGTATAGAATTATCTCAACCAGGAAGAATGGGGACGTTCTCCTGAGCTTAGTTGATTGTTGAATTAGCACTGATTTCGCTGTGAAAGTTAGGAATTCGCACTAGCATCACATCATGAACAGAATTACGAATTTTACAAGAATTGTTTTTCATAGTGTGGTCAGTCTATTATTATTTGAGAAGTAAAAAATCAACTTTAGATAAGATTATTACATAAACACTAAAATTTTGAAATGTCTTATGTCTCTAATGAAAGATAAGTTCAAAGTTTCTGCGGAAAATATTGAGAATGAAAAAATGCAATATTATCACAATGGTTTCTGAACAAGAATCGATTTTCAAAGCGAACCACTGTGGAAGAGAAATGATAAGTTGATGGGCAAAAAGTTGTGTTCAAAATAGAATTTGATCATTGTATTATTTCAGTGGCAATATATAAATTTTTTTAAATGAAACCCACTCAAGCGGATTTGATTCTCTTTGAAAGGCACTCAATGAAAGCTTGCAATTTTTTCGTAATGCGTGTGGCATAGTTACAGAACAACCATTCCTCTCCATTGATATTTTCATTGCATGAAACATGAAAATGTAATTTTAACCGCCATTTATTAAAATTTTCATCGTAGTTTAAAGTGATTTTTGTAATAAATCATCACGATTTTGATAGCATACATTAGGATTCTTATGGCAGTTTATTCAAAAATTTCTAGAATAGAGAGCTGCCAATAAAGACGGGCTTGCGAGGCCTTAACACTTCGACTGCGACTACTAAATATAAAGTTCAATGCCAAACTTAAATTTAAAATAAATTGTAGTAAACTATTTTGAAAAAAACATAAACTGGATCGTGCCTTTATTTAGCTTTGATTAAGTATTTATGAAACTTGAATTTACGACTACTGATCAGTCAGCAGCATTATGAAAATTACCCCCGTGTACCACCGGTGGCGCACGTCGCAGTCAAAGTGTTAAGCATGAGTGTTAATCAACCTTAACACTTTTACTTCTCCCACGGTTTTGCCTAGCTGATCTAAAATTTCAAGATTTACCTTAATATTGTTTCTGTTGTTTATGGTTTCTGAATGATACTTCAGCAATTGCACTTATTTCGTTTTTAGAGCCGTGTTTTTTGGAGAAGACCAGAAAACAAAAACAAACAAACATCGGCAAATACGAATACTTTATTTCCAATTGAAGCATGATACATATCACCTTTTACATTGGTTTTTCAAATGCCTTATAACTAACACCAGGACGGCATGACGCTTTCCCCCGGTCAAAGACCGGTACCCATTTCAGACACCTGGGTAGAGTGGGGTATTGGGCTTAGAATTTATTCTCCTATACCCAACAGAGAAAATCGCCACCAGCGCCGAGACGACGTCGTTTCTCGCAAAAAACATGGCCAGAAATCGTTAAGTTGCGCCAGATATGATAAATCAGTTCTTAGTACGTTTAGCATCGAAATATTAAGAACATACATTCAAAATAGAACTCTAATTAAAAAAATCTGAAAACTCTTAAACTTATGTTGTTCTCCCAATAAATATGAGTCATAAATTCAATAATGATTTCCCAATAATGATTCGTTATAAAATTCTCATGGGAAACAAAAACTCCACTTCACAATCCATTTGACATGGAATGTTCATCGGTCTACTGCGAAACATGCGAGTGTAAAAGGAAATAGAATGAAGAGAGGAGAACAGTTTATTTCCAGTAAAGTTGACAAATATCAGCATTGGTTTTTTAAATATTTTAACACAAAGGTTCTTAGTTGGTTAATGTGCACATGTGCCAAACTGCCCATGTCAATATTCGTGCAAAGGATTGAGAGAAAAAAAAATAAAAAGGGCATTCCCATTGTCAAGTTAAAATGCTCATAATGCATAAAATAATACAATGCACAGGACACCAATAACTCTAAACAGCAGCTTCATAGTTTCAGCAACACGTACGTGAGAATTGGAGAAATAATAATTTTTTATAGTCCTCTTAGAAAGTTCTCTAGTTTTTGTTCTCATGGATACGAGAACGTATTGAGTTCTTAGCCTTTTCTCGGAGGAAGTGAAACTATATTGAGATCGGGTTTCCACACAGCGTAGGGAAATTCATCAACTTACGTGTTCCATTTCTCAAAAAATATAGTGTACTTATTCTCGCGTTTAAACATTGTTTGAGAAGTTACACCGATACTGAAAAATGACAAAATTTTTCCTCACGGATATTTGCTACTTTACACAGAAGAGTGCAGCACAAATCCTCCCCTAATTCCTTACTAATGCAATGCCTCCTAGATAGGAAGCACAGCCCTTCTTGTGAGCGTCATAATCATCAATTGAGATCCTTCAGTGCTTTCTCTTTGTTGTGATTTTTGAAGCACAAAAATTATATTATTCAAATTTCAGGTTTTTAATTTAGCATTGCTTGATGAAAAAAACACGAAATGTAATGAAAACTATTCGAAATTCAGTAACACTTAGTCAATGATAATAGAAAATTATTTAAGTAACAAACTGCAGTTCATACCCCAGAAACATGAAATGAGCACGTCCCCCGGCCATTATTTCAGCTAACTCATTTTATAAATATTTCTTTCGTCAAGGATTATTTTGCTTTAATATTGCAGTACTTCGAGTAGGTGAAAACTCACTAAAGATTCGACACTGCGATAAATACCGCACTCCCATCAAATTTCCCGTCAGCCCTGGTAGCGGTTTTTAACCAGTGTGTGGGGGCCAAAAATATTTTATGTCGTCGAAGCTCTCCAAATCGCGACAAAATACTATCTGGTGACTGTTGTGTTACTTTATGTGCCTTTTCCATCTAAATATTTAAATTTTAGCTATAAAAGATAGCCAAGCCCGTGGGCGGCGACGTAAAATTTTTGAAAATCTGGTTGAGATTTCTACGGTGCATGGCTGCGTAAGATTGGGGGTTGGCGCGTAGATCTGGGTAGCGCTGTTATTGCAGGTTGCAAAGTAAGCACAGAATCATAGCTAAAAATACATTAACCCAAGCACGATTTTGAGTTTTTTAATTTAAATTACTGAGATTACCCAGCATGATATCGCTCTGCTCTGATAGAATCTTTAGGGAACGTTAGAAAACTAACAATTATCCGAATATTTGATGCAAATTGTCTTTACTCGCGTTGGAAACTTTCGAGCGTTTCCGAACTGATGAAGTTAGAATCGCTTGCAAAAATTGTGACTATTTCCCCAGCTGCAGTTTGAAGCTCACTGCAAACGTCGAGACACGCTGGTTTTTGAATGTACAGAATTCTTCTGTTCTTGATTAGATTTAGGCTCTCGAACTAAGCTGATGTATCTATGTCATACCGGTCATTTTCTGAAAATTTCGTGAATTCACCATTGTAAGAAAGTCTTGCAAACAAAATCCTCTGTTAACAAAAATGTTGACTAAAAAAGAAAAATTTATTCGAATTTTTACGCAGTAGCAAAAAGAGTATTTATGTAAGAAACCTCTCATTGTTAGTGAAGAATAAAACTGCTTCATTACTCAAATGTTATCGCTTCGCATCCCGTTTCAAATATTCTGCGAACATAGTCAGCGCCAGGCTTTCTGGCATGCTGTCCTCGTGGTTGGAGCGCTTGCTCTAGGGCGGAAAATGTGACTTCCAGCTGAGTCTGAGCTAGGTTTTTTTATTATCGCACGGGAAAGACGTGAATCAAATTAAGCCGCAGGCCTTCACTTTACCCAGGTAGGCGAAATTAGTACCGAATCGATCGGGTCAACTCCAACGGTATCTTTTTTTTTAAATAAATTAATTTTTAATTTATAAAATTAAATATTTTGTATTATATTATGTATTTTAATTCAATTTAAATTACATTTTTAAATGCGTAATACGCATCAACTTGAATAGAAAAAAATTTATTTAGAACATCACTCATCGTTGCTGTTACAATGAGCTAACTTTAATTGTTTTCGATGTCACGCTATCTATAGAAATTTAAGCGGTTGTCATTTACTGAATGAAGCCCGTTGATGAAGGATCAATTCAAAACAAACACTTCAATTTGTGAGCGTTTTATTAACATTAGTTTGAATAAGTTACTCATTGTACAGTTATTCACATATGTACAAAACAAATGCTAAAGAGACAGCTACAGTTGACAGTAAAAGCACTGATGGCAAAGCTGGCCTATTCCTTGGCCATAATAGACAAAGTACGAAAAAACATGATAAATTTTGAAGTTATCTACTAGTCGACAGGCCTATAGACACAGTTGTTCACTTATCCCATTGGATTTTACAGAGGTAGAAATTCCCTCGCTAACAAGAAATACTATATAAGAACAAAAAATTCTACAAATCAGGAGTAAATGTGTAATTTGTGGCTTTCTACCACCTTACTTTCAAGCACGTCATGTATTAAAGATGTCCTGAGGACCTTAACTTGTGCTCGTCATTCAACTAAGCACTCTACGAAATCAAAGTCAAATATTTCTGTGGAGAGAGTTCACAACACAGCGCTAACTAAAACAAATCGACAAATTAGACTAGGAAGAACGTATGCAACTCCAACATAGGAAATTAAATAAACCAGGCGTGCTATTATAGTCGCAGGGTTTCCATGGGAGCAAAGTCGTAGGACTGAATTTTAAAGAACGCCCTACCCCATCTTGAGAATCATCTCGCATATAAACTAACTGATTGAGAGAAAATTATTTCTGTGTAATACTGTAGCAAATACAACATTCATGATGAGATAGAAAGAAGTAAGAAATATAGCAGTGTTTTGTGCTTTTTTTAACGTAGCAATATTCTGCAGTTTCATGATACTGATGCGCCGAAAAGAAGATTTAAAAAAAGAAATTATTCCCATGGATTTATTTCATTTTTTCCGTTATGAAAGTAATGAATCATTGAGAATAACGTCAATACTCAATTTTTAGAGCGATTTTCCTAATTTTAATATTTTAGTAATTTGTAATTCAGCAAAACTATGACTAATTCAGCTTCAGTTCATCAAACCATATAGGAAACTTCGACGTGCACACGACATTGGACTATTTAACGTAACTTGTCAAGTTTTAAACTAACAAAGAGTGAAGCCAAGCATTGTATCATACCCAATACTTTAGTCAAATGGCCATCGAATTTCATGTCATTTGAAGGCAAAAAGTATAACGAATTTCTTTAACCCTACCAGACAGCTGTACCGACTTTTCAGTAATTTCCGAATCTGACGCCATGATGGTGTACACAATTTTCGGTGCATTGCCTAGTACGTGAAAAAAAAGGTACGCAAACTAAGAATAGCCAATCATGGTCAAGCCTCATGGTTACCCATTGCAAATGACTGCGCCCATGCGTTAGAACTGACTTTGTATGGTATAACAGCTAGGTTCAGCGCCTCAGCTTTGGTAGGATTTAGCTATTGAAAAACTTCATGGCATGTAATACAAAAAAAACGAATAAACAGAAGTGAGTTCTACAAACAATTAGGTTGGTGTAAAATGTTACTCTTCTAATTAGGTTCAGTCGAGAGAGGCAGTAAATTTTTGGCGAGCACCCGGCAGTGAGGGTAAGACGACAGCCTATACACGGACTCAGTGGAAGCAGTGTATTGGTAATTTGGTAGCCCTATTCGATCAGAGTGTGATATTGATCCAATGTCATACTGTCAGGAGCTGCCTAGTGCCAAGTTATGGTCAGCGGATTCGGGACTCGCTCTTGTCGAATTTGCCGCGTACGCATGAAAGCCGTTGAAGGCTGTGGAGGCAGGGCAGGAGTGAAAAACGAGTGCCTCATCACAAGTGAGATGTAAGCGGCGAAGAGTTCCGCGCTTGAACATTAACCAACATTGAAGTATGTATGCATACGAAGAATTTACTCTGTTATACTAGTTATACCTACATGAAGAAATTGAAACATTTATTTAAATCCAATGGTCCACACAGGTGGCGCCAAATTCAAGGGAGAATTTATTAGACATTTATTCAAACCGTTAGGTTATATGGTTATGAAATAAGCAAGTTATCGTTAGCTGGGACATGATAAAAATCCAGTTATTCTACAATTACTTTTTGCAATGCTTATTATTTACAATAGAACATTGGGATCACTAAAAATAGAATGTTTCTAAAGCTACGAAATGAGAGCCTCTGTAACACCCACGAAACACAACAAAAATGTCAACATCAGCTATTATTAAAGCACCAAAGATCTTAAGAATACGTAGAGCAAAGCATTGGGCAAAATATCATTCAAATTTATGGAAATCACGTAATAAATGGCATTTGGTTGTGAATGACATAAATTAACCATATATAAAAATTGAGAACGATTCGCAGAATGTCGATAATTTTTACTCTAAAAGGGAAAGCTGCAGTCCTTGCGTTGGGAAGACGATCTCATCACTGTATGCGAGTTTTAGGTTACTGAAACAAATTTTCAACTATGAGAACAGTCTAAGAGTTTGATCAGGAGATGCAAAACCCTCCAGACGGGGACCAGATGAGAGACGGTCCAGAAGCGAAGACGAGTGGCTCAAATCCGATGGCGGGCAATGAAATTTAATCTTTAACTTTTTCCAATGAAAAATTGAGCAGATGGAGTTTCCAATAGCAGGATGAGCTACTTGGCTTACGAATCAGCTAAACACGAACCTTTCTTCAGGAAAAATTAAAAACGAGTGTATAAAATGAGGTCATTACACCAATGATCTGTTTTAAAATATTCATGAATCTATGCCTTTGTAGATCATTGACAGATGATCTTCTTATTCATAAGTTTAGGGTTAGAAGAGAATCTAAACACGAAGCTGGTGTAAGGCACATTCACAAGTCACACAGTGGCGGCAATTCAGTGTATCAAAGGGCCGACCATGAGAACACACAATATACATAATACGCATGGCACGAGCTCCTACTACACGTTAGTTTTGCAAGTTCTAGATTAGTTCATGATCACATAAAGTTTTCAGTCGCTAAAGCCACATAAATTCACAGCAATAAGAGCAGATTTTTGCTTTCCTCATTTCAGCGAGACAACTACTAAAGGGAGGAATCATTAGAACAATTAACTGAAAGCTCGATTGACGAAAAACACGAGAAGAAAACCCTACGAAAAGGCGGTTGTCTTCGAGCAGGAGTTTATGAAGTAACTCGCCAACCCACTCCCACGAAACAGAAGAGTGACATAAGGCGTCTGTGTTAAGCCTTGTCTACCACAAGTCGCAAATGTGTAGTAAGTGGTTCGAGATATTTCTAAGAAGCCACATCCTTGTGTCGTCAACAGAAGCAAACAGCTCGCTATTCCCACGGTCTTCCACCCCCGGGAACGCTAAGGAGTTTTACTCCTGCCACGGCGCGACAATTCCCCACAGGAGGCGCTAAAATATAAATGTTTTCTCTGTGTCCGAATAGGAATAGATACTGAGTTTCAAAGACGCATTAATGGGTGGGTTGGAAAATAAATGTTGGCATAAATACTAAATTTCAATTTCCTTACTTCGCGAGTTATAGATCCAATATTTCAAATTCTTTTAATTGTGACCGCGTCATACTCCTGCAGCTGTCAGAGTCATTTCACAAAAACACAGAATATTGCAAGCTAAATGAGAGACTTGTCCAGGCATATCAAAGAGCTTCATCGCCTGGTAAGAAAGGTTTAGCAAAAGAACCGTGACCATTTCGTCCTTTCGAAATGTTCGCTCGCCCGTTACTGTTTGACGGATGACCGTTGGAACGGCCGTTGGAGTGTAACGGTCTCGAGGCTTCATCAGCTGGTTCCTTCTCTGGTCTTTTTCTTTTGAAGTATCCGCACTGAAATGAAAATAACTTAAAATAATATACAATATAAATGCAACATTTACTACGTTATTCCTCCAGGTTTTGTTATGCACAGAAATTACGTCTACACAATTTACAGTAACGCTTTTTAGACTGAGACATGGCTTCACATCGTGATGTTGCGAACAACCGAGAATAATTTACAACTCACGGCCTTTCACCAATAAAACTTTTTGTAGACAGAAGATGTAGCGGAACACTCAAAAACAGAAACAATAACAATTTACGCAGGAAATAAAAACTGGGCAACGAGAGTTCATTACCAAGCGACCAAAGGAAGGGTGAAAAAAACACTTCTGCCCATCAAAATTTACGATCAATGCAAGACCTCAAACTCAACTCAAAGGTTTTGTTAGCTGTAAAATAAAATAATTGGCACAAAATGAGTCAGCACGTAACAAACACTGAACTAAGATAAGTGAAATCTGCCAGTGTTGAAGTACTGTCTTTGACGGTACATGTTACAGTCTCTGACAGCATATGGAAGAATGTGACGATGTAGGTGGAGTTGAGTTTAGCCGAAGGAAGCACAGCTCCGAGAGTGATGGTCGAGCTGCAAGTGCCGCGTGCTTGCGATGTTTGCGTTGCCGCTGTACGTCAGGGCAACTCGTGCGGGGAAAACAGAAAACGAGGATTCGTGGAGTGGTGAAGGAGAGAAAATACGAGTGGTCCATTATTCAGTCCTCGTAGCGAACATCTACTATGACAGCACCGATAAAGGACATCGGCGTGGCAGCAAAATCCAATGGAGCTTTATATTTAATCGATATTTGAAATAGTGTGAAAATATTTACATGTTTGTTAACAGGAATAAATCGTCGGAACTTAACCTCGAACAACACACGTAGGGTACTTCACGCTGTACGTGCGAGGGGCATATTAATTGATTTTACTTGTCAGGCATTTTATACGTCACTAATTTGTTGGTACCTACTAGATCAATACAAGGAAAATAAGTTATAACGTGCAGGTGAAACTAAATATAAATATAAATGAAAATTGATGGGCTAAATTGAAATTTGACAATTAAACGCTGCTTTTTTATTTAATTTTCCATCATCATCACTAAGTAAGTACTACCTAGTGACGATGCTGTGAACTCAAATAAGTGACCGTATAACCGTCAAGTTGCGATTTCCCACTACAATTTTCATTTATATTTAGTTTTACAAGCACTAGACAACTATTTTCCCTATATTATCAGACAAACTCCATAAACACTCGAACATGTCATTGATCTCTGGCCATTTGACGATAGAGAACGAGGTGTGAAAAATCTGAGCCATCAATTTGTAACACTAAACCCTCACCAGTCTCCTACATCCAGGGATGCTGATTCTGTGGCGAGGTAAAAGTTACCTTAAGGCAGTCGTAGGCAAACTGCGGCCCGCAGATCACATACAAACATTTTTCTTCTCTTTGATTCTTAATTTATTTTTAATTAACCATTTTGTATAAATGTTTTATTGTCTTACTGCCGTCTTCCAGAAAAGTTAGCTCACTACCCCCATAGAGGAACACTAAAGCTCGAAATTATCGTACGGAGACTTAGGGAAGTACCATCAAAACAGCCTCTGCTTCAGGAGGTCATGTATTCAATAAGTCTCTTAAATGTGAGCTTCTTGAGGGCACGTTGAAGAACAATCCCTTTGGATGCTACCTATTCATATAACCCTATTTTTACTTCCACATGACGTTCATTGCTACTGAATACTGCGTGAAGTGACTCAACATTCGGTTACGCAAATGCTGAGTTTGGGGTATTTTAGGAACACACTTCTTGGCTGATGAGACGATAGGATCGACACGGTACAAGATCAAAATAAGAGTGGGGCCGTGGTTAAGCAGAATATATAGTCGAAGGAGTCGAGCGAATAGTGTGAAGGAAGAGGGATAAAAAGCCCACGCATCTACTGTATTTTATGTAGAATCTTTCGCAGTCGAATAGTTACTTCTCATCTTCAGTACTAAAATAATTTTTAAAATCAGGATGGTGATCGAATTCTTGCCGGGCTCGAACGTAATTGTTTGGCGCAACTATTGCCTCAAGTTTGAGAAATTTGCTCTCCGAGTTCGCAAAAACAGGGGAAACCCAAGCGTAAGGAGTGATCAGTGCACGCTGTCTCACCTCCCTCGCGAGATAAGAAAAATGCGCACCTGCCGAGATCGTTCTTTGCTTCCGTCATGAATAATGCCTTCTCTCTCGTCTTGACTCAGCGGTATTAGTGAACTTGTAGTCTTCCGTCTTGAACATACGCGACGTACGAAACAAAGTCTCATGTCTTGAATGAACGATCAACCTAACAGTAGCTATTCAAGATGTACAAGTGCCAATTCGACAACAAAAAAATAAGTAAATAGCTTGAATAAAAAAATCCGAAGGAAGGTACGTTCGCAGATGGTACTGTATTTTCAGGAGCAAAATTAGAGGAAAACCTTGCGATCGAAGAATGCAGGTCGGAGGTTTTTAACCCAACGAAGGTTGTACACATAATTCTAGTTCAAAATTTTTCACAGTCCTATTGGTGCACAGCTTCGTTCCGTCTATGGTGAGTTTCGGGGCTGTTAAGGGTTACATATATAGGACTAAAGCTTTTCGAATAATTTTCAAGTGCATAGATACAATACAACAATTCTATATGAACAGTATAACAGAGTAAGATGCCACAGGATTCAGTTGGACCGCACTGAAACGACGTACAAGGTCACTCGTATTTTCCCCTCAGGGAACTAAAATGAATACTAATGACCTGAATCGAGATGGGAGTTGTGTTTGCGAGTAATGGCGATCAGAGGAAACAAAAAACCACGCCCAAAAAATGATGCAATTGCTTGACTAACACGACCTCGAGGTCCCAACGCTCTTGTCTTTTGACCCGAACACAAAGAGGTCTAATGGATACATGAGCTCAATATATAGTGGAAAGGCAAAATTGTAGATGGTAAGAAATATTCAAATATTCATTGCTAAATATCAAAACTTAAAGAAAATAAGGAAAAACATGAAATTGATAAGACTTGGAAGAGCGTCTGGTATTCATTTCCCTCGAAATAAGGGAATATTCTTTGACGCCATCTTGCATGCTGCATCGCGATGGCAGACTATCTTTCAATGTTGATGTGGTATTGTTAAAACCCCATTATTATTAACGTAAAGCTTCACAAATATTAGAAAAGTCTTAAAATTTTGTATTTTGTTGAATGCGCTACTATTAATTAGCTGCTTCGGATATTTAGTCAAGCGAGATTAACGTACAAATACTGTTGACTTGTATCACACGAGTCAGATAAAGTCAACGCTCGATAGATTGTTGTTGACACCAACATCTGTGGTTTATCACACTAAGCGTCGGTTCAAAGAAGTTGGAAGTACTTTAGAACGTGCTGGAAGTGATCACACGTTTATTTCTAGCACCGTAAATATTATCAAAGCGAGGGTCAGCCGAAACTCAAAGAGGTCAGTACAAAAGGCAGCGAAGGAAACGAGTCTGCATGAAATAAATGGGAGAAACCTTGAAAAAAATTGTAACAGTAGCCATTCAAAATGCACAAGTGCCAATGCGACTACAAAAGAACACGCAAATAGCTTTAGTAAAAAATCCGAATGCGTTCAAGGAAAGTACGTTCGCAGATTTTCAGGAGCAAAAGTTTTTACAGTTGAGGAGAAGGTCCACTGACAGAATATGCAGTAGCGCGATGGGAAGTCCCCAGCAAACTACGCAGACTCGGAAAGAATAGTTTTTCTCGCCAAAAATTCGCCTAGGTTTTGGGACAGGCTGCCATTTCCAATAGAGAAATCTCATTTTCTTTGGGGTAAATGTAAAGAGAAATTCGTACATCGAACAAATTTCGACTTGTAAGCTTGAGCTTGCGTTTCGGGGTAGAGAGCAACATATTGAAAGAAGTTTGTTCATTGTTTAGATTAAGCTCAAACTAGATATAGTATCTACTATTTTGTTACTGAATGATTTTCTCTGTATCCCTCACACGACCTACTTTTTAGGCTAGTGATTAGGGCACCTACACGTTATAAAATTTGACCGAATCCAAACACTGCAGAAACTTAGAAAATGCGAAGTTTTCAGCCCTTACTGTTCTCAAATGTCATTATAATGCATTGAGTAATTCAAAATCACTGAAAATAGGAAGGGCCGTCAATGTAAATCTACATTAATTAGTCCTAAATATTATTATAGAGAGGAAAACTGAAAATGGAAAGCTTGAAAACTCACAAAGAATTTCACGATGAGTGAGAACATGACATAAACGTAAACTGAAGGTTTGATTGCGGGTGATTACTCGAGATGGATTCCGTTGAAAGACCTGCTGTTTCATGTCTCAATTTAACTTTCTGATAATTGTGAGAAATGCACAAAATTCAAATTGAAATATTTACAAGGATTGTATTAGATTTGTGCTGTCTAAGCTTGCACTGATGCCATTAAAAGCGATATGGCCTGGTCCAGTTCGGCGGTGCGGACACGACGGGGGATGAGGTATGAGCTCATCAATAAAATGAGCTTAGAAAAGTTCGGCGAGTCACGTAGTGTGAGGTACAAAGCCAGTTAATGACTTCCATGGCTCCAATTGCAGGTGCAGTCAATGTTTATGCAGTTTTAAGAAAACCCTGAATATTGGCTGGAGATGTTAGCGTTCGGGAGAAAGAAATAAGGCTTTTCGAGAGGGATAGGTGGCTGAATTTGTGGGAAACAGTCGTAGATATTGAATGTTATTTCCACCTGATAGCAAATAAGTAAGCAAAAATGAATGGACAGCTTTGAAAAACAAAACAGAGTATTATGAAACTAAAGGTTTACTTTTAAAGGTCAGTGAGTTAGCATAAGAAGGAAAAAGAAGCAAGCGTGTTTCTCGCTTTTATCTGCCATATCCAAGCGAGCGCTCAGGTGCCCATCGCGTGAACTGAAGGTCAGGTTAGCCTCACGCTCAACTCAGCCCTTCTTTAGAGAAAGCAGAAACGGTAAATGAGAGACGTACGAACTAGAAGAAGAGCGAAGAGGGGTGCCCGCTACTGATAGTTCTGGGGTCGGCGTCGCTTGAAGAAGCCCAGCTGTGGAACATGGTGGCAAACATTAAAGCTTCTTTCGAGAAAAATTGGGAATGGGGAGTCCTAAATAATCAGGCGCGGGTTTTAGAAGTTCTAAAAAGTAAGGGCATCGCAGTGAAAAGGCTGCATGAAATTAATAAACGAAAAAGGAGCACTGAACTGTCTTTGGAGAAAATTGAAAAAAAAAGTGTATGACAGCTTTAGAGAAATTACCAACAGGCTGCGTTTGGGGATTCTGGATACAACTAGCGCTACGGAAGCGATGTCAATAAAATTTTTAGGAACATGTGGATTATGTAATCAAAGACTCACCTAAAACTGCAGGCATTTTTGCAGCAAGAAAACGTAAAATGAGAAAAAGGAAAAACAGGCAATAGATAGCATACGGAAACTAATAAAGACATTACTTCATGAAATATTCTAGAGGAACAAGATAAAAGAGGTACATACTCAATCCCGTTTCTATGAACGATGTGATTTAGAATGATTCTCAAAATCTAGATTAAATTTACACACATCGATATCTGGATTCTAAAGTTTGCGCGTCGCAGAGAAGAAATAACAACTCAGGTACACAGCAGGGAACTGGCGAGCTTTCAAGTTTGAGGAGACGCACCCGCCAGAGTATGAGGATGATGATGAGCAGGATAGCGAGGCCAAGGAGGCAGGCCAGCACGATGATCCACCAGGGGATGGGGGGCGGGGCGTCCAGGGACACGGCTGGAGACACGGGGGTGCTCACACTCAGACTCCGCACCTGCGCGCGCATGAACACGCGCAAATATTACGTGGTGCAATCAAGCAGGGACAAAACAACGGAAAAAGTGAACTTGAAAACATAAAATGAAATTATGTATAGCATGAAGTAAAATAAAACAGCAATGTAAACCAGTAATATCAGATTATGAAGCTATAGAGAAAAGCAATATAAAATCAAAAACTGGAGCTATGAAACGAAACCACGACGCTATAAGATCCATACAATGAGCTTTAAAATTTTTACGTGAAGTTATAAAGCCAAAATTAGGCGCTCTAAAACATTACATCATGACATAGAACCAGAATAAAGAGTCATAAAACCGGACCACGAAGTTACAAAACCGAACATGAAGTCATACAACTGGAAATTAAGTCATAAAACTGAAAATTAAGTCATAAAACTTAAAATTAAGTCATAAAACTTAAAATTAGGTCATAAAACTGAAAATTAAGTCATACAACTGGAAATTAAGTCATAAAACTTAAAATTAAGTCATAAAACTGAAAATTAAGTCATAAAACTGATAATCAAGTCATAAAAAAGCATGAAACAATTCTTAAAATGAAGCAACGACACAAAATAATTATAAGATATTTATATTTATATAGAGTACTTATCCTACAGCGCCTATCTTCAAGAAGACTTCCGGATACTTACTTCACTTAGCTCGACGATTCACTCAATGATAACTTGAAGAATTATGGTTAAATAAGCATAATCAATGAAGTTAAAACCGACTTAAATTAATAAAGTTAATCGCAAAACTTTTTTAACTTTTAACTTTTTAGCTTTATTAAATTTTCTCAAGCAAGCGTGCCTAAGAAGGTCCAAATTGCTTTGACGACGAAGAGTGAGAACATCTACAACCTTCACGAGCGTCGGAACGCTCTTCGGCGTCCTTAATCGATTACACGCATTGGAATTACTGTAAAAATCTAAAAAATATCAAAACATATTAAACATTGAAAAAGCAAAATAGGTAATAAAAACATAAAAAATTATTTGATGGGAAGAATTTTGAGAATTTGTTGCCAAACAATTCTTCCTATATCAATCAAAATATTCTGATGAACATTACAAGAACTTAAAAAAATACAAGAACTTAATTTTCAATAAAATTGAAAATTCTCTGATGACAATCACAAGAGCGTACATTATAAAAGCCATCATGTACATCGACAACATTTAGGTTAGTTAAGATCTAATTCAGCCTCATAACCTAGTTAAAACAGGCAATCTAGTTTAGCGATAACAAAGCTGCCAATACAGTCGAGTGTAGAGAGGATGCTTTTAACTACAAGAGTCAACTACAGCCTGTTCGTAAATTACAGCTTTTAATGCTCAGTCTGTTTTCATCAGTGTACCCACCAGTCACCAAAGAACATGTACGAATAGTTAGATGAATATTATTATCGTAGGAGGAAAATGAAGGAAACGTACAGCAACAACCATGCAGCCGATGCTGCATACAAAAGTTCCTTCTGCTTGGCGAGCGTTAGTTGCAAGTTAAAACGGCGCGATTGCTACCTCCAGGCATTGTAATGTAGGGTTCGAATTCGTGAATGCCTGATTTTATCTAAGAATGTGAATTATAGCGTCTGACTGTATACAGCAAAAAGTAGACCGTAAATGTCCTCATCATCGATGACCCTACCTTGAGGAAGTCGGGGCTGACTCTCTGAGGGAGGCGGGCCACCCTCGCCACCATGCGGCTGCTGATCTTCACATCCTTGTACACGAACTGCGGAGGCAAGAGAGAACTTGACCAAGCAGCACGTGGTCGGACAAGATGTTACTGAATAATGCTGGGGTTGCGAGAAACTTCGAGAATAATGGGTTATGCGTTCTCTGAGAAAATTCAAGTAATAAATGTTTTGTGAGAAATATTCTTTGTTGAATTAATCGGATAGCAGCAGAAGGAGCTCACGGTGAACCACGTAGAAGACGTTCTATATAAATATACGATGAAATGTGGAGTGCGTTCAGAAATGATAGTATAGGTAAAAAAGGAAAAAAAGAAAGGTGGCATCTAGAGAAAGGGAAAAGGGTTTTACTAAGGCGATATTTGCTTCCCGAAGAGTATGATTGTTGATTACCACTTGGGCTTGAGTAAAAAAAGTGAAAATGAGGTCCTAGATGAAAATTAAAATGAAGTCAGTAATGATTCAGAGGAGGAGCAGTCGTGGAAGGTAGGTGAAGATTAGTGATTCACACGAAGGGCAAGTGTAAATAAGCATATATGAGCTGTGCGCCATGACACTCTTACGCAGGGTCAGGGTCTGTTATGAGACAGGAAATGTGATTCATGATGATTGTCATACTCAGTAAAACTATAAGGTATAAGTAGATTCAGAACAAACACGATCCGATTATTTGTCAGAGTCCTCAACTGGAAGAAATCGTCACAAACATTTGTAAAACTGAAGTTCTTCCTGTATGCACAAGTAGAGATACTTGAGTCAAGAGCTGCTCGATGTCTTTCTTGAACTGCTTAGTAAGATTTGTCGGCAGTTCCGATGGTTCAACACGATTACATCCGTCACAAGCACTCTTATTTACCTTGTCATTGAATAAGTCCACACAGACATCCAAGGTTTGCGGGAGTCAAAATCGCAGGATTTACTTGAGCAGCTCCAAGACAGTCACGAGACACGAAGGAGGCAACATAAGTAATACAGATACTATTGATTAGGCTAAGTATCGACTATTTATAATAAAACGAGGCAAACGTATCATCGACTGGAAGAAAGTCACGAAAAATGAGAGGACTTACATAGTTTCTGCGACGAGCGCATCTCTGCTTGAGGACTTCTCATAACACGTGTCACTCGAGGGAAAATTAGGCTAAGTCCCTGGAGGTGACAAGCAGGGCACACCACAGCAACACACCTCAGTTAGGGTTAAAGGCAACACCCGACGCTGCACGCCCCGCACTCCACCACACGTTAGAAGCAGCTCCGCAACACCAGAGTAACCTTCAATAAGCCCGCTACCTATCTCAACAAAATCCACACTCGCACCAGTTTAATTTCACAAAGCGTAATTAGTCATTCGAGTTATGAACTCTCAATTCAACGTACATAGAGATGAGGGAAATCTGAGTAAACGAAAATCTGAAGAAAGTGCTCACGTTACCTTCTGCATAAACTGCTTAGAATCCATTTAAAAACAATTGTTGCTTGTGTATTATCAAAAGGAAAGAGGTATATGAAAACGAAAGAAATTTAAATGAAATCTATTTCAAAGGATTCTGTTTTGTAAAGACTAGTTATTAATTTTGAAATTATTGTTCTCTTTCAAGTCCTGCTGAACACTGAAATAAGTGATTGAATTAATTTATCGGAATAAACTGAAAGTCGAATCAAATACTCAAGCCATCTTGGTAACAAAGAACAGACTAGACGGCAATTTCCCTCACACCCAGCTAAGGCACTCGTAGTGAATAAAAGGGTTAAAATAAATGAACAATTTTAGCAGCTGAGAGCTTACCGAAAGAGAGTGATTTTTTGTGAAATTTCTCTCAGGATCAGTTCAAGATGTGACTGTTTTTCCACCTTAAACATTTTCCCGTGACTTTTAAACAAATCATGAACGTAGTTAATATTCGAAAAGTTGAGCATTGAGCATATCGAAGCTTTAGTCCTGTATATAATTGAAATATTTTCATTTTGAAAGCAGTAATTTTGTTGAATATAATTTGAGACTCTTGCTCCTCCGTACGTCGGATTCGCGCTGCGTGTGAACCACCAGCGGCCGTCCCCAACAATGGAGGCTGGTTTGATGTGTCTTCTTCCTCGTGTTTCTGTGCCTTAGCGAGCACGACCCTCTCTGCATGTGCTTAACTTCCACGCAAATATCCGCAGTTCCTACTAAGCTGAGGAGATCGAAAGAGAAAAAAAGCTTTGTGAAGCAGAAAAGATCACCAGTCACCAAAAATCAAGAGAAATCAAGGCGCAGAAACCATTGCACTCGTTCACAATCAGATGATGTAAAACATCTACAATTTATTTTTAAGAACTGACATCGAATCGAATGTGTCTGTCATCACATGAGCCTACACATCATTTTTAGCCCCTTAGTAGATTGCAAACATTCCAAGCTCCCATGAAATTTAAACCACAATAAGAAATTCCAAGTTTCTGTTACTTTTTCCCAACTTTTGGTGGCCTCTTTTACGGCACAGGCTGGTTAATCAACAGAAAAAGTAGCACAATGTTAGTAATTTAAGGATAGCACGGAATCAAACTCCCTCAAATTAAGATTAATACAACAGCTGGTAAAAATATTAGTTTAAATTAGCCATAGCATGACATTCTGTTTGAGCAGCATAGGCGAGCGAACGTTAGCAGAACTTGAACCGGTTTGGTTCTTCTATGTACAAACATACTCTACCAGGCAGCATACCATTGGATCCTGCAAGGAGACGAGACAAGAGTGAGTCAACAATGAAAGTGAGCGTAGAGATATAACATAATGCAACTGATTCAAGAATAGTAGGAGGGCGTGTACAGCAGACGCCATTATCAGGCAGGAGTGCAAATAACAAGCATCGTATACTCGCCAGCCCTGACGTCGTATCCACTTCTTCCTCAACACGTAAAACAGATTAGATTAGTTTGCACTGCCAAGACACGCAAGTCATTCTCATAACGGAACCTTCGGTTTTCCAAGGACACATTGTGCTGAAGAGAGAAGAGATAAAAAAGTTAGTATTCGTGTGAAACTGTTTTCTCCGGAACTTGGGCGCCCTTACGAGAAAAGTAACGAGGGGAAGGAAAGAAGAGTACGAGGGTCCTCACTCGTAACGCGCGTCAAGAATTGGTGGCCTGGCGGTAAATTTTATACGAACTTTGATGAGAAAATACCAATACACTACGTGCCAAACCTATGGGGCTGTTTAAAAAATTCTGATTTTTGAATTCTAGGAGTTAAAGTTAACCGAGAGACTCAAACATAATAGTTACTGTCCCAGGGAATAAGATGTATCAGATTTAATTATTGTCAAAGGATAATAAAATTAAGAGCAAATCGAAAAATTTATGGATGTCAGGGACGGTTTACAAGTAAGCTTTCAGAAATGTAACTTATTATCCTATTTTCTTCATTGAAACAATTTCAGTTTGTAAACATCGCATTACTCGTATCTCACATCATAGCTGAGTATCTCAAAATTGATACCTCTGTTAAAAACGAATAATTTAGCTCAGTAGACATAATTAATAGCAGAGCAGACAAGGCTTACAGAGTATCTTAGTTTGTGAAGGTATTTTAGTGTTGTTGGGAGAACTCAGTTGCTGTACAAGGGCTCTGGACGAGCATCAACCCCCCAAAAAGTGAGGAGACCGAGAAAAACATCACCCAAGGAGGCCACAACCATGAGATGATGGTCTTTAAGAAATACACTCAAATCTTCAGCAAGTATTCCGAGAGAAGTTAATGCTTCCAGCGACATTCATTTGTTCAAGATAAATGTTGGTAGATGTTTGTTGGTTCGTTCGCACCATCACTGGGGAAAAACCTCTTGTACACAAAAAGAATTGATCACTCATATTGGCTTTAGCCAGAAAAAATATTCTGTGGTGACACGAAAAGTGGTTGAACGTGTTCTTCAACTATGAAAGTAAAATTAATTCATTTGACTGGAAATGTAAAAAACGTTGATAAGGAGCGCTGGTGAAAGATTGGACATCAAGTGGACTAGAAAATAATTACGTGTAGTAATAGTAATGTCATGACATGGTGTTTGGGATGTTTCCAAGCCAAAAAACTACTCTAAAATTCAACGTGTAAAACTCTCATCTTTCTGTACGATAATGTTCCACGTCAAAAGGCTAAGTTGGTTATGTGCTATTCGGAGAAGCGAAATTTTTGAAATTGTGGATTGCCCATCCCGAACCCCAAATTTAAAATTCCATGAAGAACCTTTGACTTACTTGAGATAACGAGTGTAAAGGCGAAGGACCCAATAAACAAACGATTTATGGCTTAAACCTCAAGAAGAGTAGGAAAATTCCTCACGGAGAATGTTTTCAGCTTGAACAGTCTTGATGCAGGTATACAACTGTGATAATGTAGTGCTACAGCAGTAAGTTTAAGGCTCGTTTCCATTGCAAAGATGTTTTCGCTGAGGAGAGCGAAGGAACCATTTAGAATGGACTTAGGAAAACGTAGAATCTATGCACGAGGTGGGTTCCCACACAGGAAATCCTGCGCATAGAAACAACGAGTTAGAAAGATAGATCAAAAGACATAGTACGGATTCCGCCGAAAGTAGGAAAGCTGAAAAAAGCGAAGTGGACGCGAAAAATAGAAGTCGCGGAGGCCTAGCCATAGCTAAGGCAGCCTAACAATATCTTCTCCGAGTACGCCGGTCTCCTCGGCTTATGAGCGACAAATCTAACTAACGTAAAACTTATAGTCTATCTATTGCCCCCTGAGAGCTAAAGCGGCAATAAAAATAGTGTTTGTTCACTAAATATAACATTAAAATATTTTTTTTTGTATCGTTGAAAAGGCGGAAGTAGAAGCAAGTTAAAGTAATCCATGTCAATTTTTTTGCCGGTCCCTGACTTTTCGCCAACATTAAAATTGATTGGCTCCAAACTATTTTTCACTCTTTGAAAATACCTAAAAATTATGCAGTTTATTATGAGGGACAATAACCACAATGTGTGAAAATTTTTTGTTAATTTGTTAAATCCAACTCCTCATGCTTAAGAAATTTCAATTGTTAAAAAATGTTACATAGTTTTGGATACCAATGTAGGTACTCGTACCTACTAACGAGAACTGACTTTATTCTTACTGTATATTCCTTCCTGTAAAATATCTCAAAGGCCGCCGTCACACGGAGACCAAATGGTAACGTTTCGTAATAATTGTCTACAGTCAGAACCACTCGGTCAGTCCAGAGCTACGAAACCGTCAGATTTCAGCTTTAGTTTGAGCGAGCCCAGCTTAGTCATACCATGATTTCAGAACCGGAAATCATGGTATGACTAAGCTGGTTACAAACTAAGGCTGAAATCTGACGATTTCATGGCGCTGGACAGACCGATTGGTGCCGTGAATGTACACAATTTTGACGAAACTTTGCCATTTGGTCTCCGTGTGACGGCCGCCTAAGAATCGTCGCAGCAATGGCTCTTGCTAGGAGCCTACAGACACCAACTCGATTTTCATTTTTTGCGAATGCAGTCAAGACACGATTAAAAAGTGGCCGTCGTTTAAAACCAAAGACAAATAAACGCAGGATACAATATCTTTTGAAATCATCCATGCGTGAGTGATCTGTGAAACGTGCTCATAATAATTCAAAAAGCACAAAAATCCGTTAGATAAAAAACTGTCTGCAAATTAACTCATTTTAATATTTAGGTAATTGTAAATTAGATCAGTTAAATTGCATTTAATATTTTCTCAGATTTTTTATTGTTTTCTTTGCAAATTTAAACTCTTTCTAGTAGAAACAACCTTATACTACCTGCTCAGAATTGCTATCATTTTTGGCGTTAGTTTTCATCCGATATATTTTCTTTCATCATGTATCACTGAATGGGCTGTTAGTCACTGGCCAGTCTCTGTGATAAGGAAGCAAGAATTTACGTTGAAATACCCAAAGTTTTATGGCGATGAATCCTGATGTAGAGCAGCTCTGCGTTGGCATGGTGCAAAAGTGTCCCAAAACGATAACTTGTCGTTTGCTGACCCAGCTGATAACATTATTGTATCTGAAATAGTACGTGACTCGAGGGAAGAATAGCAAAGACGCAAGCAGGAGTTATCATATATGCAGAAATCTTATCACCGTTCATTCGACGATCAGACTTGGCGCACTGGAGATCTGATATGGGGTTTCCTTAAGCCTGTAGCTGTTGTGTGGGAGTCATGTCACACTTATCAGCCACCTCCTCAACGAGCACAGAAAGAGAGCTTGCGAATGCAGAGTATAAACGTGCTCGGCTGCAAGTATCGTGTATAACCAATTCAAGTCCCTAAGACGAACCCAAAAGAGACCAACTCCTGAAGCCCTCGCACTCTCCAGGAACCGAAAAAATAACAGTCCCGACCAAAGCGTCTTTTCATTAGGCCATAAAGAAGTTTGGCAGGTCGAGGGTATAGCACATGTTTGGATATTACTAGATTGAGCCTATATCAAGTGCTCATCAGGGCTGATTGTTTCCTCAAGCTCGTCTATGTGGCAAACGAGGATGAGGTAAATATTCCGCTTTTTACAAGCCTTGGGGAGAGTCTCGAGATGAACTAATTTGCATATAGAAAAAAAATTGAAATAAATGTTATGTAAAAAAGTACGTCAATTTCGTAGGTGAAAATCTCAAAAAAAGAGGAGCGCTAAAAAATTGACAACATAGCTCGAGGAACAAAGCAGAAAGGCAATTGCAGCACCAATATCAGGAGAGAAAGGAAGAGACGCAGCACACACAGCATGTACACACATCGGTAGAACATAGGACTGGATTGTTATTTACACAAAGAACAACCTGAACGAGAAACGAGGGTACAATAACACAATAATGCTAAAAATACGAGCGTTGGCACAGAGCAGCCAGCGTCGGCCAAACAGATAAAGTGAGTCGGGTGCAGTGGGTGCAGTTGTCAACATGCAAAATCGAGCAATGCTTTCCGAGTGAGTAGCGTGAGTCAGTTATCAATGCTTAGGTAAATTTTCCTAGCCTCTCTGATCTTTTTATGTTTTCATGTATAGAAATTCCAAAAATTAAATTAAACACACAGACGGAATCAGTTTGCGAGTGCACCTTGATATTCGAACCTAAGTTGTCAGCATCAGTATCGACCAATATTTACGTCATTGGTTCATATCTTCATATTTCATCTCGTGAAGAATGAGTTATCGATGTTGAGTAAGCGTTAACTTCATGTATTTCATAATCAACGATTTCTATCTTGCGTACAACGAATTAGCACTTAACACTCTTGCGGCAAAGGAAAAAGATTTTTCATTAAGGAACAGAAACAGAACTGTGACAAGAAGGCGGCAAGAAAGTGCGAAAGTGATGTCTAACTCGAGTAACCTTACTTTTGACTCAGATCGTTCGTGTCACCTTGATAATAATAGGAGATGGAGGGATGACGTTGTTGTACTCAAAATAATTGTGGTTCCATGGATTATTAGGTATAATTCTCACAACACAAACACTTCACAGTATATAGGCTTCGTGACTGCATAAATGTAGGGTTTAAGATTTAGACACCAAAAAATGACCATGTATATATGTAGATACACAGAAACGTTAGCGTCATCACCCTCACGAGCAGAAACTCCATTACACGCTTCTATTTTTATCGAATCTCTCCCTTGAATGTCTGTTCCCTCAAAGTCAACTGTTCAGCCGTACACAGACATGGCGCCGAAGATTCTCAGTTTGTTCGCTTATTTGAACGAAGGCTTGGGTTTTTTTCTAACCTGTGAAAACCATTTTCAATTTGCATGGAAAACACATCAATCAACAAAAAAATATAAACTGTATATTTCTATTTGTGAAAACAGAAAAATATGTTGAACGTAAAATTTGTTCTCTCTCGAGCTGCAAAGAGTTTTGAGCTATGGCGTAGGAGGACAGGGATGCTGGAGATTAGGGAGAAATGGAAAGGAGCAGAGAGATGCTGCTGCTCGAGACGACTACGTAGAGCACGCGTAGCGGAGTTACTGCATGGAATTGACTTTATAAATCATGTTTCTGTGGCGGCTCTTGCAAATCACGTGCGAATCATACATTATTTCGCGGTCTGAATTTACTAGCTGCTCAGTAATGAACTTTGAGTTCATCATGGAAAGAACGCGTCCTGAACATGACAGAAATACCTCGAAATGCCACAAGAAATGGGTATTGGATGGAAATTCGACAGAAATTAAAAGTACTGGTGAATTTGTGGGTTTCAATGACATTGAATTTTTATTGCCACTGCATATGTTTGAAAAAAGCCAGCAGTTTCAACAGTAAAAGTGCACCTCGAAGAATTCATCGTGAGGTTAATTTAGCATCATGAACTACGCATTATCAGAATGTTCTCTTGACCAACCAAGAACTGTGAGCAGTGCTCATCCGAGCCAAAACATGACTAAAATGAGTTTTCTCGACTCAGTTTGCCGGGTGACAGCAAAAGAAAGGAAGTGTAGAACAATCATAGTTGAGCATTCGAGTAACAGATGTGCTCGGCAAGCCCCGAATTATATTCACTAGTTATTTCGGAAACACAATACGCTCGACCAGTGGAAAGGATATGAATACTAAGCAGCGCTTTTAGCGCTGTATAAAATATTGAAGTAATTACAGCTGCGACTTAACAGAAGCGACTGATGTGCTAGTCGAAAAACATGACAAACAAGTGACACCTCTACCTTTAAGGTATCCATCGACACGTGAAAAGGTCTATGATTTGAACCTCAAACTATCATGTCTAGAGCTCCCACTCATTCACTGGCGCACCCTAAGTGCAGCATGACGGCGGTAGCGCATTTGCTGACGCCAGAGAGCAATAAATTGGTTATTTTTGAAGCTGATAAGAGCTCGCCTCATTGAGAAGTCTATAATGTTCATTAAACTACCGTGCTCAGACTTATCATGAGTAGGATGTACAGAATACCTACTTGAGATAAGAATACTTAAGTTGGCGAAACTGGGAAATTTCACGGAACTGATCAAGAGCGTATAAAAACTTATGAATGGAAAATGAACTTGGGTCTAGAGTCCCCACGAACGTGCGTCAGTGCTGGACCCGTATAAGGTCAGAGGTAGTGGGAGACTTGTGTCATTTATTTGGCCCTCGTAATTGCAAAAAAAAAAAAAATCTTTGAACAATGAGGCTTCTATGAATACACTAAATGGCTTGGGTCGTTTGGATCGTTTAACATGAGAAAGAGAAGGTTTTCGCATCAGTAAACTATCTAAGTAAAATAGTGAAAAAACTAATAACAGGTCATGAATTATTTCAAAACGAAGCAATGCCTTTAACTATTAATAAATATTTTACGTTGATTTTATGCTTAAAATTTGGCGTTTGAACATCGCCACTGACGTTACTAATGGACGATTGACAAAATAGCAGCGATGCGCTCGAATTAAACCTGAATGAGCTTCACGTGAAGACATCACTTTTTCTGAGGCAGCGCATAATAAAATGCAAACAGAAAGGCTAACAAATGCCATGAAAGCCCAAGCGTTCTCTCTTGCCGAATCATCCTATGACCCGTCCAATCTGGCCCGAAATGTTCCTTAACCCAGAAAGTGGTAGCAATGAATTGGCAGTATTTCTGCGCTGAGCTCCTCAAGTGCAACCACACTTCACATGACATCCACAGCGACTCGTGATAAGCCAAACACCAAAACTCGGACAGCTTTGACGTCACGCGCATACCGGGATGTCTCTTTGCTATTTGAGGAATGCATGAAAGATGAGAACTTCAAATAGGACTTTGGACTGACGAGAATGATGCAACCGAGCTCCCTTGATCAAAACGTTTTTAGTTAAAGAGTATAATGATATTTAAATATTTTTTAAAAAGTTTTTAACTTTGACTTAACCTAGCGATATTGAGTAGAATAGTTACAATACTTCATCTTTTCATCCCTAAAGAGTAAGGAAATTTTTAAAAGGCGCAAGTGAGTTCGGCGCCTTCGTAACTCGCCGAACGATCGTCAAAAAAGACACCAAACGAAATGCTCGACGCCAGGAAGCATTCACCTGAACAGGAGTCACGCGTTTGTGTGAAGTTAACTATAGCTCTATATTTCAGTGTCTCGTTGTTCCATTCTCACCTGGTTGATGGCGAGTCAAACAAATGTGGTACAACAATCACACTTGTATAATAAAACGCCAGGTGTCTCATTAAATTTTTGAACCTATCCTTATACAGGGTGTTTCAAAAATACACGGCATAATTTCAGGTATGTATTTCCCACATGTAGACAAT
>JACJUY010000365.1:48815-67565 GCA_014220935.1 Platorchestia sp. MABIK
GCAGTAAGGTCAGCAGCAGTAAGGTCAGCAGCAGTAAGGTCAGCAGCAGTAAGGTCAGCAGCAGTAAGGTCAGCAGCAGTAAGGTCAGCAGCAATATGGTCAGCAGCAGTACGGTCAGATCCCTACCTTCATCTGGAGGGGGTTGAGGCCCGGCACGGGGTCGCACACGACGGGGCCGCTGGTGAAGGGCTGCTCCAGCAGGTACAGCAGGTCGTTGCCTGTCACCAATGAGGCATTAAAACTTGGCAAGTCACTACTAACGTGCAGTGTATTGAACGATATTGCTGTATCGGCATGACGCCTCCAGTTCTCGTGTTCATGTACAACTGAAAATTTGCAGCAGAACATTTACAACACCAGTAAGGCAATACCAGCAAGGCATGATAGGGAAAAGTCAAATAGAACGTAACGAAAGTTGGACAACAGATTTATCACTGCACGCAAATATTGATGGGGAGCATGATAGTAAGAGGCAGAAATTATTACAGGAAAAATGATTATAGCGAGTTGAAGTCTAAATTCTGAATACAGATTCAGTTTTTCTTTTGCACAAATTATCATTTTGTTTAATCAACTTTTTATCGCTTCGCTCTGTGGAACAAGTTTCACTTTCGATTACCCTATTACAGAATAACTAGCAAATCATCTATACGGTGATAACAGAAATTGACTAAGAGGTGGTGACTACGGTCAAGCTGTGCTACAAACATCCGGCACAACTGTATTTTATAATTTTAATTTGTAAATGATGTAGTCATCGTAAAATGATTTGACGTTAGCACTTTGAAGTCAAAATGACATTAGGGACATATTTCAAAAATTTTACATAGGGAAAACGAGCGGTGGACAGATGATAGTTTAGGATAAATAACAACTTAGCCAAAATAAGAGCTATCACGTCAGTGGTAACGAAGTTTGTTTACAAATAACATTAAGAGGCCATTATTGGATGCATGTTAATTGTACTCGTATAAATTATCATCGACTACGAGCGCTTTCAAATGTTTTCAAATTGAGCCAAACGCATCTCATCTCTGGACCTCCAGGAGCGCACATGTGAATGACAGGAAGATTTATGTACCTTCTTGGGTCTTCATGGGCCAGAGAATGACGATTTCGACTTGCAACACATCAGAGGGGCCCTTGTTGGAGAGCCCATACTTGTGGATGATCTGGGGCCCGAACTCCTCCTCGTACTCATACTCCCCCTCTGGGAAGTGCGTGATGTTGTACTCCAGCAGCTCGGGGTCAGAGTTCCTGGAAACGCCATCATGCAATCCTGAGGTCCACCAGTAACACGTAGCGCGACAACAACGCTCAATAAAATTTCGATCACATCATAGCTTTGAAAATAATCTGCAGTGTAGGGCATCAACTCTAAAAATAATTGAAAAATATGGCAACAGAATATAACACGTGACGCAATAGTGTTTCACGTTTATGAGAAAACGAAGACACAAATTTCGGAAAACACATCATTAGAAAATTATAACTATTGCTTTCGAAACCCCACAGTGACATTTTTGAAGCGTTACCGTTTGGATTTGACACTCGTATTAGTATTTTAAGAACCCCTGTTATTAGCATCAGTTTGTCACCGACACCAGAATGTGGATGAAACAACCACTTGCAAGTGAACATCAAAGAACAAATTGGGGCACAAATTTGAAAAGAAATGAAATACAGTATGTTAGAGCTGTTCATAGAAACGGATTTTAAAATTCACTCGGACGGTAAAAGGTCACCCCTGCCAGTGGGATTGAGTCGAACCTCAAAGAACTAATTTAACGCTTCTGAACTAGACGCCCTTTGTGGGCGATAATGAATACTTGGATTTGTGTGTCTTCTAGAGTAGATTAGATTATTAGTTAGTTTAAGCCTCCCTATCCGCAACAAATGCGATCCAAAGAGAGGAAGAAGGAAGGCACCATTTAATTTGGAGTTAAGGGAACGCGGAATCTATACAGAAAGGGTATAGAAACAGTAAGTTGAGAAAGAAGTTCATGAAACAAGATAAAAGTTGAAGAAGAAAGTAGTAGGTACTGAAAAACAGGACAGCAGTGAACCGAAAAAAGTTGGTCCTTAACATAACAAATAACATTTTATTTCCACAAAAAAAAGGCCTACCTAACTCTCAGCTCGGGCCCTCACATTTTCCCCCTGGGAACGCTAATTCCCATAGATACAATAATTGTATCCCTCTGAGGGGTGTATGTCTTCTATTGGAACATCAAACACTGCACACATAAATGAAGAATATTCTTATCAGTGTCAATTTTGATAAAAATAAACGAGGAAGACTACTGAGTAAAATAACCCTTTCTTCAAACACATAAGCACAATATCCAACACGTGCCAAAAATTTAATCATCTTATACAGCAGTGCTTTCATTTACTCGTACGTACTGTATATTATAGTTCTATTCACAACATTGAATTCAAGTATATTCAAGTCAAACTCTTGCAAATTTCTTATAATGTTGTAGGTTTGCTAGCTAATCAACGAGCTCACTCAGCTCTCATCAGCTATAAAGACTGCTACACATCTGGCAACACTGTAAGGTGGTCAAGTGATTGCCAATGTGACCGAACGAATCATGAATGGTCCCGCGACACGTCCCCAAAATCATAGAACATCGTACCAAAATCTTGTTAAAATCTAAAAAAATCCTAAAATTCTAGCTACAATCTGGAGATATCAAGTATGAGCAAGACGTCCTAACCCATAGAGATTGAGCTCAGTGTCAACGTTGACGACGACGTTGGTGCTGGCAACGTTGTCCTCAAGAGTGTGGTTTGCTTCTCTGTTCGTGGAGTTGGCGATCACGACAAACTCAAAGTGAGGCTTCTCGAGGCTGCCGCTCTGCTGGAACAGCACGTCGAACACCACCTGCAACAGGCACACTTCTAAGGCCACGTGGAGTTTTGACAAATGTTATTTCTGCCGCCTTGTTGAACTTGTCTAATAAAACCAACTAAAACATGCTGATATATCTATTACAGGTCTCATGTAAAGACTATTTCAATTGACTCCCACAAATATCTGATGATGATATTTTTCAAGGTAATGCACGATAACGCTGAGTTCATCAATATTTTCAACCGATGAAAGCAAGGTATGAACCAGTGTAAAGTTTTTAAAGAAGTGGGAATGAGCAAGACAAGAGCTCAAGTCCTGAAAGTTATTATCATCAGTAGCGCTATTAACAGTATTTTATCCATTGTTTTTATCGACTACGTATGAGTCTAAGCCCAGAAAAGTCCAGTGCAATACACTTACAAAGCCGATCGCTAATAATTATTTCAATTGGCGTGGTCATACGATCAGAAAGTTTTGCATACATTTTGTTTTGGTTTGCACACGGCTTAGGTACGATAATTAATGCCAGGACTCCTGGGCGATTAGCCCCCGTCGAGCTGGCACCTTTTTCACAAATCTTTATTGAGTGGGGAACTTTAATCGGTTCTTCTTTTTCATAACGGAAAGAAACACCGGCCATTTGTCGCTAAGTGGAGTGTCAATCCCTAGACAATTTTACACTAAACGCAAGCGCTCTTGACCATTAGGCAACAACGACCACAGAGGAGAACGAGAACTTCAAATTCTAGATAAACCTAAGCCAATATTCTCATGAGTATGACACTACGTCCCCGGCTTTCCCTATATGATACCATAATCTGGACACCATCTCTAGAGGAGAGCCGGGTCGCAATGGTAACCTTAAAAAGAACTCGATTGAACTCAAATGAAAAATTTCAGCAGTGCAAGTATCAAAGGGTATTATTATCATGAGACGTAGCTCCAGCAATGCCCTTCAGAGTAAACTCACCCCCTTTAGCATTGGAAGAGGGTTGCCGATGTCGCAGATGATGACCGTCTGCCCGTCCTTCTTGCGGGGAGAGCAGGTCACTGAAAGTTAACAAAGTAACATTAGTCATCAGGGGCTGATGAGCTGACATTTATGAATTTTTAAATGATTTTTGGGACTAGAAATCCTTTGACATAGTTTCAACCATCATTTCGCATCATATTATATCAAGCGTTGATTCCAGAAACCTACGATCTACAGACGGCTTTTTTAAAGCTGTAAACAAGTAACACTGAATATACATCAGTCTAGTGAATTAGAGAAGTCGAGTAAATGGTACAGGGTACGATTTGTCACAAATTCAATAAATGTTTCGACCCAAAGTATCAGTATTGGCACAAATGTTAATGCATTTCTTATGTACTCATATGTACGGGCTGTAGCTCACCAGTGGTGTTTTCGAGGGGCACAAACTTGTTGTAGAGCAGCCCTGGAGGCACGGGGATAAATACGCTCGCTTCGAAGGCATCCTCGGCATCGTTAGTGACACGCACGTTGATGATCAGCTGCTCGGGCTTGCCAAGGACGAAAGTGTCCGGCCTGCACACGTTATTTAAAGAAACAGAAGCATTATCTTTGAGGGCTCTACATTAATGGCGATTTTCGTTTTGTCAAAGAATATTTTATTTTTCTTCAAAAGAAGTTGAGCTGATATATTTTAAAATCAATTACTGTGGATAGATAGCTGCGAACTTTCAGCAGGTCAGAGTCTTGAAATCGCTCAGTAAGGAAAGAATCATAGTTTTAAAAGATAGACAACGTTTCCAACATGCATGTCACGAGATTTGTTGGGACTCGACCTGATTCTCAATTTTTGGGACGGATGAAGAAATTTTTTATGAATATCAAAACCACTTTGATGGCACAACACGTACAGTTCGTCTCGCGCAAATTTTACTTGCAGGTAAACTTTTTTTTACAAAACTTAGTTTTTTAAATCGAGTTTCGATTTTTCAACATAATCCATTGCCACTACTCTTACAACCCAAGTAAGTACGAATGTTTGCATACAGACGTCGAAAAATCACACTGCATGTGATGAATTAATCCAGTTGAGATATAGGAGTGGCTGTAGTCGACTTTGTTGCAATTCAAATTCAAAAGGAGTAGTGATTTTATAAATAATGGAACGTAAAACAAAACGTTCTGCTAAATAAATACAGCTCGACTAAAGAAGAGATGGTAGTAACTCACGCTTCGACGTAGACGATGAGGTCGGGGTAGCAGATGTTGTCGGGACCGCAATTCTTTTGTATGGTGATAGCGTCCTGGAGCGTCAAAGGCTGTTTCTGGTCAAGGATAGGGCTGAGAGCGCTGCGTCTCTTGCGCTCCAATGTCGTGTCCAACAGCGAGTAGGTCACGTCAGCCGTCAAAGGCGACAGCTTGTCCTTCAATGAAGTCTAAAGAAAGAGATGATTAGTTAGATTAGGGTAAAGAAAAAACGAATGCTAAAATTACACAGTCTAGATGTTTGAATTATCACAATAAATTACATGTAGCGTCAAAGCATGGTGTTACTTAATGAGACGTTTGATGAGCAAGGGGGAATGTCCAAGATGTCAAAATCTGACTCACAAGGAAAAGCTCCCCAATCGGGTATCAATGGACAGAAGTGGACTTAACAAGATACCTGATCGTATACAGTGCCCAAAGTTCTGTGATAAAACTATTTTTAGGAAATTTAAACGTTTCATCTCCCCTTAAGGAGGTTCTAAAGGAAATTCCCGCACGCAGCTCACCAAGGCGACGAAGACCTGGTGTGTTTTGCACTTAGGAGAATCTTTGTTCAAGATGATGGTCTCGTGAAGAATTCTGTTATTGTTCTTGACGAAGAAGATGCGTGGCTCGTTCACCTTCTCATCCAGGGCATAACGGAGAGTTAGACCTGGCGAGAAAAAATATAGCATAAGTCAAGCATCGAGTGAAGAATGTATACTGAACAAAATCTACATTCTGAAACGATTTGCATCCGAATTCTTCGAAATATTATTAGATGGAGGAATATTTTTTTAAGGAAAACTCCTGGAAAGACTACAACTGTAAATCACCCGTTGGTATAAACTTACCTAGATTAAATCATTTACTTTTTTCAACGAATGAAATAGAAAAGTATCAAAATATCGAAGGGTATCAAAGTAACACAATGTTCGCAGTACGAGAGCTAAAAGAAGAGCGATAAAATCAGGTACAGGCCAGAAGTGGGTGTTCGTGAGACAATGACTTCCACGACTTTGGGTAGCCACATGGATTTTGTACGGTTAACTTCAATTGTACCTAAATAATTTTCAACACTTGTGGCCAAAATGTCGCAATTTAAAAGCAACTTTTCCTTCGTTCAACCTCATGCTCATACACGCGAGTAGAATCATGTTACTTCTGGTTGCGCCATACTGCTACATTTTGCTTCTGGTTTGCACCATATTATTAATTTATAATTTACTTGCTATAGATGGCGCCGGAAGCAAGGGTTAGTTCTAAGTCTCAACTGTTTTGATACTTTGTTGCTAGGACTATACATGTCAAAACGCCATTGATGTGCAGCCGAGTACGAGTTAACGTGATTTTGTGTTTGCGTGGTATACACGTCTGATTTCAAACTAAATAAAGAGCATGTGTGGGACGGTGTGTGAAGCGTTGGGGTCCCTCGGCTTGAAAGAAAGTTCATCTTGCGTGAAATAGTGACTGAAAATGAATCTACCCTCCAAAAAAAAAAATCATAGGTCCAGATCCAGAAAATCATAGATCCAAAAATCATAAAATCCAGGACAACCATTCGCATCGATTGCAATGCAGAATCGCTTCAAAAGGAAGTGAATACTGTGCATTTAGTGGGATTAGAAGGATGTAGTTGACTTAGAGCTTCTGAAATCAGGTGAAACAATGAATGTCATTCGCTACTGTTAACTACTGATCAATATCATCCCAGTATTGATCGAAAAGCATCCAGATTGAGCTACAAGACGCAGAAAAGTGATTTGGCGTCAAAAACTTATCACATTCAGCGAAAAGCGTCAGAGACACCATTTCTGCAATGGGCTCGGAACTCTCGTCCCATTCACGAGACTTGATCCATTCAGACTTGTTTTCATAGATGTCTCATGCACTTTCCCGTGAACATTACAACAGTTACAAAAGAATCGAAAACTGAATTGATGCTTGGATCACCTCCAAATGTAAACGATTTTTATTAACAATTCAGGGGACAGATTTGCAAAAAACTATGATTAACGATGGCACATACTTTGAATAAAGAATTTCTTTCTTCTCGTAAAGTGCACTTATTTCTCTTGAGGAGAATTAAGATTTATTAGCAGGCGCGCCTCGTAATTTTTCAGAAATGGCCATGATTCCAACCTAATTATGCTACTTCCAGATAATGTGTCTTCTTTAGTAAACTTGGGATAAGCAGCAAACTTCAAAACGCAATAATTTAAGCAGAGAAAGACGTGTAATCTTCGCCAATTTGAGTTACCTACCAGCTATCATCAACGCTTGATGCTTACGGTCCCCAATTACATAAATAGTTTACTTTGTAAATGATGGTCTCATGAATTTGACGACCTTCATTTTCAGGGAGACAAAAATTCTGCATGAAGCGGACTCACTTCAGGCCTGCACCTCCCAATTGCGCCTACTCTCCTCGCAACACCTGCGCACCCAAACTGTGTCCATCTTCTTTTTCAGCCCTTTACTACCATGTTGCGTCCATCATCTTCTCAACATCTGTACTCCAAACTGTGTTTATACGGTCTTTTGATACGCCTGACGTTACTCACGGGCCTGGGGACCAACTCCTACGCCTGTATAGGAGAGGCAGAGCTGCAGGTCCACGCAGGGGACCTTCGCTCCAGAGGGGAGGGTGCAGGAGAGCTGCTCTAGGTTCAGAGAGCGAGACTCCGACTTGAAGAACAAGGTGTGGTTCACCATGGTCACGATAGGCCGCGTTCTGGAAGAAGGGATGAAGTCGTATATAACCAATACCAGGAGCAAATATCATTTATCGGGCACACGAGCTGAGAAATAAGTTGGAAATGAATAGGCTCAAATAATGAAATTGCGACAAATGAATTAAAGAAAAAATTTTCAATTAGGAAAGATAAGTACATCAAAGTTATTTTGAATGTGGTATCGTGGGTGAAATACAAATGAGTTTAGGAAATTGAATTGACGTAAAAGAGTTGAGAATTAAAACTGCATGCTTTCATCAACAATCATACTTCATTCTGATTGCTGGTGAAGCTTGAAAGATTTAAATTCGGTCTGAATTCTAACTTGGAAAATCATGGCATGTATTGAGCTGAACATGGGATGTCTAAAAGGGTGAAAAGTCTGTGCCTCGGACGCCGCTAAACTCAAGCACCGGAATTTCATTGACGCCGCAGTTAAGTTTGGCACAGTTTATCTACACACCAGGAAACGGAGCTTCAAACAACTTAAGTTGCAGTAGCAGTTTGGTTGACAGCGTAAGTTCTTCCGAGTCAACTTAGTTACGCTGAGCTGTAGCAGGCATCAAAGCAAAACTGACTTAGATGAATTTATGCAACAAGCTGCGCCAATAAGGCGACTTAAATTGCATGAAATTCCAATTGTTGATCAATGCCGTTGAAATTTGTTCGGGATTTGTTTTATTTTGAAACAATACGCTTGGAACAATTAGTGTAACTCAAATAGAAGGTGTTGTTAATAATTTACTTAGATGGATTACAACCGAGATAAATTATTGCAACCACATTCGTCCACTGAATAATCTTGATATTCTGTGCGAAGGAAATTACAGTAGTTACATTTCTGAGAGTAGCATCTCTTTTAATGTTCAATCAGCTCATTATTTCACTTAGCCAAGACAGTTGCCACGGGCTCAGAGTGATTAACCCTTTGCTATACCGTGTGCCAGGTGCAACACAAACCAAATTACGCAAACCAGAATCATGTGCCATGAATGGCAAAATTATGTATTTTAAAATTAAAAGGCATAATGCTACGGCTTATTTTAGGTTAATGCCCTCGCCAGAAGAATTTAATTTTTTTCTCTTCCATATTTAAAATGCTGCTAGAAAGGCTCGTACTCTAACTTCAGTAGAATGATGCAGGAGTGGGATTTACTGTGCACGACACGAGAGAGGAAGAATATTTTAAACACTTTTATCAACGACAAATTTCAACATTACCTATGAATATTTTCAAAGCTCCGTATTTATGTGATATGTGATGCAAAAAATCAACGTAGCGTATCAAACAGTTTCGTTATTTAAATTTAAGTTCACAAAAATATCGATTCGTTACCATAGAGCTAACGATTGCACGCTATTAAAAAAACGCTAAGGCAATCAGAACAAACAGACTGAGTTTGGCGCTACAGCTCATCAATGCGATATTTTTAACACTGGCACAATGAAAGCTTCAAATCAGTATTCTACCTAGCCATTAAAATGACATGAATTTTTGCTTCGCCACTAAAAACTTAGATAAACTGCTGTATGTATAAATTTAAGAACGAGGAAAACTACTGATAAAATTGTGCCCATGTAAATGAAAAAAAAGAACAGTGGACCTCAACATTATTGCTGTTCACACAACTGAGAAACAGTCGTATGGCAGTAATATACGGATTACAATTCTAATTCCATCACACAAAATACAGTATTCCTGTTCACGAGTTAAACGGAGAACAGTTTGTTGTTAAAGCGGTCTTTTGAGTAACATCCTGACCTTGGGCCGCGGCACGAAGCGCGCACGATCTACATTATCACATCATCACAGGATCATGTGGAAGAGCTTCAGTTGATCTTCCCCACATCCAACAAGATAGTAATCCCCACCATCTTCCCCACATCCAACAAGATAGCAATCCCCATCATCTTCCCCACATCCAACAAGATAGCAATCCCCATCATCTTCCCCACATCCAACGAGATAGTGATCCAACCTGAACGCAAGTTATGAGGGCGGAGCTAAAAAGTAAGGCGACAGAGCAGGGCTCAGGCTCACTTGAGGAGGACGGCGGAGTCTGCCAGATAGGCGCCCACCACCAGGTCGGGGTACTGGTTGTTGTCCACGTCCAGGCCTCCCGCCACGGACCAGCCAAACGTGCTCAAGCGGGGGCCCACGTCTTTGGAGTAGATCACCTGCACACCTCGTGGTTTCAAAATGCGCAGCAGTAAAACTTATTTTTACGCGAACATTGCTCAAGTTTACACTACATTTAAGTTAACTTACAGAAATTTTTGAACATTGACGACAGTAGAGCAAGTTTATGCGTTGTGCAATCATCACTTAACCCTCCGTGTAACAAAAATATTGAAAGGAGCAGATACATAACGCCATTTCTTAAATAGAACTCGCTCTCAAATACATTGCCCGGCCAACAAGTTTGTTTTACCCTGATAAAATGCAGATATAATTTGAACATTTTTTACCAGTTTCCCCTTAACAAAGATTTAAAAGAAGAAAATAATAAAAATAGATGTTTTTCACTCACACTGGCAGTAAGTACTGCCGACTCTCCTCTCGAAAATAAGCATGAATAATTCTGCAAGAAAACAGCCTAGAAAGCAAAATCTCTGTCTTTAACTGTCAAGTCATAGGCTGACGCTGGGTTAGAAAATTTGCCCAGAGAAGTGTCTCATCTGATAACCAAAGGACTTGAGACTGAGCAAAAAACACTTGCTCAGTGGAAAGAAAATCGTGAAGTGCTGTCATTCTGTGGCAATTGTGACAAAGCTAAAATTTTGAATTCTCACGACAGACATTCTCTAAAGAGAACAATGAAAGCAAACCATAGGAAAAATTTTCAGCAGTTGAATGGCATGTTCGACAAAGGTCCTAAGAAATTCCTGATAGCACCATGTGTCATGAACTTGAAAATAATGGGCTTAGGGAGTTGTGCCACCACCAAGAAACCATTGGTCGGTGAAGCTGATCGAACGAAGCTGCTCCAATGAGCAATAAAATACTAAAGCTGGACTGTAGAGTGATGAAAACAGGTTCTACTTTTAAAGGAATCAAAGTTTACCTCGTTTCAGAAAGATGGCATTGCTAGATTAAGACAGAAAGCCCATGAATCATGGATCGCTCCGACACTACAGCCTTTCGGGGGCAGTGTGATGCTCTGAGGGTGCTTCACATGGTCGGAATTAGGTCTGGTACTTTTGTGCAGCAGCAAAATAAAATCTCAGGATTATTTAAAAAACCTATTTGATTAAGTACATCGGTCGATGTCTTTTTATTTTCCTGGTGGTTTAGTTATTTTTCAAGACGACAATGCTCGCATCCACCGATTTCACGCAATGCAAGATTGGTTCAAGAATTTCTCGAATGAATTGGCCTCCACAGTCACTTAGCTTAAACATCGGCGGAAATATCTAGGGCGAACTGGAGAGAAAGCTGCAAGCCTCAACATCCCTCCATTCTTCGTTGAAACATATTTACCAACGTTTGCTCTTTACTACTGACAAATTTTCGTTTGGACCGCAAAATCTCGTGTAATCTATGCCTAATAAGATGAAAGCTGCAACCAATGGAAAAGATATTCAATTAACTATTAAGCTTGATTGCTTCCATTACATCCACAATCTGCAAGGTGCGACAAATTTTTAGGCCGCGTAATGTTAGTCAAGCCGTTTCAGAGCATTAAAAAGATCTTGTTCCCGCATATATTTCCATCGTGAACTACTCGATAACGGCGCGCCATGTCTACTAAACGACAGAAGAACGAGATTGAATAAATTCAATCTTCATTGTAGTTACACAATGTATTGAATCATTCTATGAGAGCATATAACTCAAGAGAGTAAGTCATACGCTTCAGCGTAATGAGAACTGAACCTCGGCAGCGCGATGACTCTGAGTCTTCTGCTCCAGAACGAAAAATCTTTTCCCCATCGTGAACGATCATTTCCATGCGCAGAGCTGGACACTGCGAGGGTCTCTACAACACACGCACGCACCTGCGCCGGCTTCTGTTTCTCCAGCTGCCTGAAGTCGCCGCTGCGGACGCCGAAGCCGTGGTAGAGGAACACGGCTCCCAGCCCGTCGGGGCCTCCGTACGGTGCGCCCACTGCTATGTCTGTGCGGGTCCACCATTAGCAAACGCGTGAACATGATGTCAGTTATTTTAATTTCAAACCTGAAATGATTTAACCGTTACTGAGAAGTTGTTGTTGTTGTTTGATATCAGTAATGCGTCATCGACAATAAATAAATGAACACATAGAAATACTCGCAGTTCTTACCAAATAGAATGTTCATTGCATTGCAATAAATTATCAAGAAGTAAAAAATTTGTTTCATAATCTATTACTTCAATTCATTAACACTGATAATTCATAGAGCATAAAAGAGTAGAGAAGTGAAATGAAAGTCTTATAGACATCGAACAAAATTAATAAAACCTCAGAAGTGCCTTATAAGAAAATAAACGTGCTTATAGAACCTCAAACAAAAGCTAGAAGATTTTAAGCATAGCTTACGAAACCTCAAACATGACCGACAGAACTTTAAATATACCATATAGAGTATCAAATAAATCCCTAGTAACTCAGCATGACATATAGAGCCATAAATTTAATCTATAGGTCATTAAATATAACATATATAACCTCAAACATAACCCACAGAATCTAAAGCAAGACTATTATGATATTTAATACTACTAACGAGATATCAAACACCACCTATGAACATCATGTCAAACCTGACCCGAGAGTTCGTTTATAACGCCCATTCTACGTACGAAACAAACTGGCGCCTCCTCAAGAAGCGGGGCAACAGAACTGATGGCTCCAAATCGAGAGTGAGGGCAATAAAGTTTACACTTCTTTAGAAAAACTGTGGCGTGACGGCAGACTGACAGAAGACATTCAGTAAGTGAGTCTAACAGCTGGAGTCGAGCGCGAGCCTGTACAAACGCGCGACTGCGTCCAGGTGCAATCACCCTACGTCAGTTTTAACTCAAAGAGAACCAAAGGAAGTGCAGGATTTTGATGCATCCACCGATGCTAAACTCGACCACGAGGAGCTCGAGACGCAGCTCACCATTGTAGCCGTCCATGTTGATGTCACCAATAGCAGCAACAGACAAGCCGAAGCGGCCTTTGGTCACCTCTCCTTCCAGTGTGACGATGTTCTTGAACCCGTTCTGCGAGTCACAATTGGATTAACAATGATGTACAGAAAAATACAGAATTATAATAGAAATACCGCACCGTACGCTAGGGAATTATCATAGAAATGCCATGATATGCGTCACAAAATCATACGAGGAAACTGCGCTGTATGTCACAAAATTACATTAGCAATACCCTTCTGAACATCGAAATTGTAAAGAAAATGACGTACTGCAAACAGCAGAATTATATTAGAAATACCGGGCTTTGGGCTTCCAAAATATGCAAAAAATACCGTGGTATACGCCAAGGAATTAAACTAAAAATGTTGCAGTGACACTTTGGAATACTCTAGGAATTGAGAATTACCGGCGTACTTGTTCACAAGCTCAGCACTTGCATAACTACCTCGTTGAGAAGTTCCAATAGGGAGATTGTCGCGCAGACGGGTTACATTTTTCACATAAGGCTACAAATGGTAAAACGTAATGCATAACTTCTAGATAATAAAGAGAAATTACACGACGTTGATAACACACAAACACAACTTCGCAGACCTCATCACTTACTATAATTCTCAATGAGTGAAAACTTTAGTGCAGCGGATTACGAACTGTAAGAATTTTTTCTTCCAATTGATGATAATTTCAAGCCAATACAAAGATGTGCCTCATAACGGTAAGAACCACTAGACGAAAATAGAATTCTTTTTCCAAATTGGACCCTAAACTCCACCCGTAAACAATATTAACGGAAGACCCAGATGGTGAAAGACTGTTACCACGATTGTGTCGTACAATTGAGAGCAAAATTTTTGATTTTCATTTAGTGCCGGACAAGGGCGGTTTAATGAGATTAGTTCCCATCACGAAATTAGGGCGGAACCCTCGATGAAGAGAAAAGTGGGTGGAGCAGAGAGTGGGCTGCAGCTTTCTACCTTAGCTCGATCTTTGGGAACCATTCGCCGTTGTTCTAGCGGGGAGAGAAGAAGGAGGCAACGAGGGGAAAGGATGAAAGAAGGGTGCCGTAGAAAAGGAAAAGATAGAAAAATTGAATAACAGAGAAAGAACAGAAACGTTGGAGAAAATTAGATTGTAAGTTAGTTAGAGCATCTCTAAGCACTACAAAGATGTTTCAAAGAGAGAAAGGAAGAAAGTACTACTCAGTATGGAATTAAGGAAACAGGGAACCTTTACACAAGGTGTATATGTGTGTGTCCTCACACTCTGTGTATAGAAACAGAAGACTGAAAGAGTTTCTGAAACAAGATAAATAGTGAAGAAGCAAGTATTAGGGGCTGAACTTCACATTTTCCTCCTAGGAGCGGTAATTCCCATAGATACAATACATGTACCCCCCTCAGGAGAGAAAATAAGAAAGAATAAAAAATAGAAAGATAAAAGGAGGAAGCAAAGGAAATCAAAGCAATGATCTGCAAACGGAAATAATTTGAATCGCAATTTTCTATGTCAGTCAACATTTCAGGAGAAGATTCAAAATCAAACAATTTCCCCTAGACGCATGTTATCATTCCAACGTCGAGAGCTCCACACCCCGAGACCTGGGCACCGGATTTTGAAATAACTTACGGAAGCACTCTTGAGTGCCTGGCGGTATAGAGCTTTTCTGAGTGGACTTCACTCCGCTACGGGCAGTTATTTCACGTCAAGATCCTAAAATTAGAGCTTTTTCAAATAGAATTTGAGCATTTAGGAATTTGGGCATCATTTTCTTCTTTCAATTCTGCCAGGCTACCAAATTCTGAGTGCCCAAATTTCACTTGAAAAAAAGCTAAATCTAGAAGATTCAGAGCTGAACAAAAGCACGTGGCTCTACCAGCTCGACTCAGACGAACTTGCACTGCTACGATGACAGTAAATCTTCGAAAATAAAGCTTCTGATCGCACACCCGAATTAGCCACGTAAATATAAAGACCAGCACGAGCCAGGCAGCGAATGCTGCAGTAATGAGCGCAGCAGCTCCTGATGAAGTCATCCAGCGACACTCGGACGCAACGCAGCCACTTCTGGCGCATCACTTCAGAATTAATGGACAATTATTTCTGAGCAGGTAACAGAGAGCGAGAACTTCTTGTGCTCGGAAGCTGGTGGCAAGAGCGAGTGTGGCAGGATTTGCACAGTAAATTGTTTGAGAGATAGAAATGAGTTTTTTAAATGATGTATCCCCTTTCAGAGATCATTTCGAATTGAGCACAAAAACTGGCTCTAGAACTACTCAGTTGTGTATTAAATCAAACATACGATTGCGCATTTGTTCCATCAGCCAGAATGATAATTTCTCAGGATTCAGAAAATGTCCGCTTGCCGAGAGAATAGTTTTGTACAATTGCTACTTCGAGATCGAACATGTTTCGCGGTCAGCAGGGATTGGTTGTCTTTGTCAGGCAATGAAATAAACTTTGGCAGCATAAATTCAAGGAAACTCTTAAGAAACACGAGGGTTGAAGCAGAAATACACCTCGAGTTGTGAGTGATATACTCAACGATTAGGATAGAGCAAGAAAAGGTCCTGTAGTCCTTCCGTAGTTTCGTTGCCTGATGGTTAAGAATTTTATTGTTCTTAGTCCTTTTCGTTCTTTTATTAACGCTCTTTCTGTCGTAATGAAGAACTGCTGTGACAAAATTTGTTCAAAAGGCAACGTTTGAATAGAGACTCAGGCACAGGTGAGTCGCGCGCACGCGAGAGCTCCACACGAGACACAAAGGATGAGTTACTGCGCGGCCGCCGGCGCAGGACTACCGGCCGTTCGCGCAGGCCGCGAAAGCATCGCCAATTACGGGCGTCAGGACGACCGTAATTGGCTGCTCGCAATTGACGGCCGACAGTGATTGGACAAACATGTGAAATGTGGAAGAAGGAGGGCATTGGGGAGGTGGGACATCAGCGGCAGCTTGTCGCGTCCTAGGCGAGCAGGGGAGAACATGAAGCAGTGAGTGGAGCCGTGGTCTTTCCACATGTGCTGAAAATAATGATATTCATACCAAGAACATCACGGCAAACATCTCTGAGATCACTGCGTGCGCACGATAACGAGTGCAGAAATTCAGGTACTCAACGTCTACTAAATAAAAAGTTGCAGGCGCAAAGGAAATGTCGAGAATTTTCACGCTCCTGGATGGGAGAGACGTCTTACCACGCAATAATAAATGTCACAAGCCTCGCGCGCAAGTTGTTAGCCGGAATGAGATTCTAAAAAATGTTGAAATGACCGTCCAAGACAGTTTTGGAAACGGAGAAGGCTGGAGGCAGAGACCGGGGGCGGGACTGACTTTCAACTAGATGTTTTCAGAGAAAACTTTCAAAAAGACGAGAACGATTGGACTCATTTTCTTATGGGAAAAATATTAAACGAAAATGAGAAAAAGAATTGAGGTTAAAGAATCGCACGAGGCGATTTTGAACAAAAATTTTCTGATGATGTGAATTGAAAATGAGGTCAAACTGAGTTATACTCTGGAGCGAAGATCACAAACGTACAGAATGGTGCGGGAAAATACCTCACTGTACAAGCTATACTGTACTTATTTTCACCGGATCCTGCAGTTGGTAGTTACCAGCTAAAGACATGACTTAGTCTACACAGTTACCAGTCAGGGCACACAATCTACACAGCTACCAGAGTCAGAGGACACAATCTATACAGATACCAAAGTCAGGGCACACAATCTACACAGCTACCAGAGTCAGGGCACACAGTCTACACAGTTACCAGAGTCAGGGGACAAAGCCTACACAGCTACCAGAGTCAGGGGACAAAGCCTACACAGCTACCAGAGTCAGAGCACACAATCTATACAGCTACCAGAGTCAGGGGACAAAGCCTACACAGCCACCAGAGTCAGGGGACAAAGCCTACACAGCTACCAGAGTCAGGGCACAGCTGCGCGCAGCTCCCAGAGCACCTCGATGAGGCTGCGCTGTCACTTTTCCAAGGCATTTTTCAAGGCAGTGACGCAGCGGATCGCACCAAATAGGAAGATTGCTAGAAAGGCTCCAAAAATTACGGGGTTCGCTTAAAAAACTGAGAAGTGAACGCGTGTTCTGCGCGACAGTGACTCAGCTCAGCGTTATGGAGGCAGCGCCGGACGAACTGATTTATAAAGACAACTTCATACACGCTGCCGTAGTTGACAGCTCTGTGGACACAGCTGTAGTTCAGAACATTGCGAAGACAGCTGTAGCGCACAACTGTTTTTGATAATTATGCAAAGACAGTTCCATTTGACAGCTCTGTCCAAAAGACAGCTGTAGTTGAGGACTTTGTCGAGGGAACAGCAGTGAAAAACTCTGAAGCGACAGCTGATGTTGACCAATGCAACGAAGCTGCAACGATTAATGACCTAACACCGACAGCTAAACACGGAATCATTTGTGAGCGCCTGTATCCAGCCTCACCAGCTGCAACGACTGCCACAAGGAATCACCAGCTGTAGCGACTGCAACCAGAAATCACCAGCTGCAGCGACTGCAACCAGACATCACCAGCTGTAGCGACTGCAACCAGCCATCACCAGCTGCAGCGACTGTAACCAGACATCACCAGCTGCAGCGATTGCAACCAGACATCACCAGCTGCAGCGACTGCAACCAGACATCACCAGCTGTAGCGACTGCAACCAGACATCACCAGCTGCAGCGACTGCAACCAGACATCACCAGCTGCAGCGACTGCAACCAGCCAACACTCGCAGCAAAACGGCACCTGTGCTACAACTACCGCAACACAAGAGCCGGGCAGGACGACTGCAACCAGACATCACCAGCTGCAGCGACTGCAACCAGCCAACACTCGCCGCAGAACGGCACCTGTGCTACAACTACCGCAACACAAGAGCCGGGCAGGAGCTCACAACGCTCACAGACCGCACGGCACCCGATGAGAAGGCCTCAGAGCGCTCCGATTTCTTCGGCATAATTTCAAGGTGCCTGCGGCAGCCCTTTCTAATCTTTAATGTTATTTTTTCTGATGAAAATGGTCGCGCTTGAACAGCGTTGAAAAATATGCGAGAAGTACATCATATGCTGCGTGCTGCTGACGTGTTAATGGGGCACTATATTGTATTGACGATGTGTAATTACAGACATGAGGTTTATAAAAATGTTTGTGTTTTGACTTGTGCGCACAGTCGCATAAAACAACTACAGGAGTTACACGAGCATTCAATCTACCTCCTAATAAACGCACATCCGCTGTTTCACGACATAAACATATTGGGATGCTCTTCATCCCGCATTTTTGGACGATCGTCCAAGCTCAAGATGAAGTAAGCCCGACAGGACTCGAGACTTCAATCAATGGTTGGGTCAAATTCACTGCCAGTGGCCGTAGGTTAGAGACCCTAATAGTAATACATGGTGCGGTTCGAAGTGTTTTCATAAAATTGTGAAGCAATGATGAAACTGGCTCACGGACCTAGCGAGGTCATAACGCTCAGGGACAAGTTGTGAGATGAAGTAGAAGCAAGACAAGTTGTGAGATGGAGAAAGAGAGAAGGAGAGAGAGAGAGAGGACAAGTAGCGGTGAATTTAGTTCCTTACTAAACCTAACGCATTTCTTACCCAATCAGGTATATATAGTTTCAGGAGTGTGTATAAGAAACACGCCAATAAAGAATGCAGAGCTCTCAACGCAATCTGGTGAGGACGAGCACTTTTCATAAGCTCTCTGATTTTAAAGAGAACGATCCTCAGAGAGTAGGTCTTTGATGGACACTTGGACACATTATGCGCCGCAATGCAAGCATCTGAGCGTGAT
>JACJUY010000365.1:67687-108101 GCA_014220935.1 Platorchestia sp. MABIK
ACGCAGCACCACACGTCACCGCGCGCTCACCGCACTGCAGCACGCAGCACTACACGTCACCGCGCATTCACTGCACTGCAGCACGCAGCACCACACGTCACCGCGCACCACGCTGTTCTGCAACAAGACGTGCACTCACCACGCTGTTCTTCAACAAGACGTGCACTCACAGCGCGGTTCTGCTACACGACGTGCACTCACCACGCTGTTTTGCAACAAGACGTGCACTCACCACGCTGTTCTGCAACAAGACGTGCACTCACCGCGCTGTTCTGCAGCAAGACGTGCACTCACCGCGCTGTTCTGTAGCAAGACGTGCACTCACCACGCTGTTCTGCAGCAAGACGTGCACTCACCGCGCTGTTCTGCAGCAAGACGTGCACTCACCGCGTTGTTCTACAGCGAGACGTGCACTCACTGCGTTGTTCTACAGCAAGACGTGCACTCACCACGCTGTTCTGCAACAAGACGTGCACTCACTGCGCTGTTCTGCAACAAGACGTGCACTCACCGCGCTGTTCTGCAGCAAGATGTGCACGCGGCCGGTCTCGTACTTCATCTCGCGGTCCGCGTAGTCCGTGTACAGCGGCGCCCCTACGATCAGGTCGTCCCGACCGTCGTTGTTGAAGTCGGTGACGGCGAGGCAGTAGCCAAAGTAGGAGCCCAGTTGGAAGCCGGTGATGTTTTGCAGGTGGATCAGGTCGTGCGAGTAGATTGCGATCTGAACCACGCGCCCAAAATGAGGTGAGTCGGATAGATCTATCGCAGCATTGAGTAACAAGCGACTAAAGCAAACAATATTCAGGGTTTGAATCGTTGTATGAGTGATAATTTTGTGAATTGTGATAAGAGATTAATCCAGTTAAAGGTTTTCGCCGGGGTATTTATGATTTTAGTTATCCGAGTATAGCCTCTGGACTAGGAGGCTGAAAAAATTAGACATGGAAGGCAGCTATAGACCTCAAAATATCAAAAATTTCTCCTGAAAACTCTACGAGTTCTTAAATTTTAAAACAGGCAATAATTTAAATGACAATTTACTCTAGCATAGTATACGTCGTGTGTCCTTTAATATATAATATTGATTTTCGTATAGTTTACTTTTATTTGATTGATCATCTTACGTTCGTGGATCTCCGGATTGTATTAGGGAAGCAGTCATCTGCACCTCGTCAGCTGTCAGCTAAACTTATGCTTGACCCCTAGCGTGGGCTGAAATAATTTGGTCAATAGAGAACGCTGCCTTGACAGCAGGTCACATGAGTCAAGCATGAGTCTAGCATTCCGTCTAACGTGATGACGGAAATAGAAAGATTGATAGGCTTCTCAAATTTGAATGTATCCATACAGAGAAGGGGTTCTTCGCTGAAACGGGCGAAAATATCAGCGGTACAATGAGAGCGGTCAAATACTGCACATGAACATCGTTTGCGGGCACTTCACGATATGAACAATGCTGCTAATTCATATATTCCAAATAAGAAAACAGTTTGTATGTCCTTTACAGGAATTTCTCGATTTTAGAGTAATAACTTAATCATTCCTCATTTCAAGCAGAATACGAAAAAAAATCGTCAGCGATACCAACAAACTTTGAGCTATGTAAAATAAAAACTACACAACGGTGCTAGAAGATGGAACATGATTTAAAAAATAGCTCATGATGCTGCATTAGGCAACGATGAGATTATTGTTGGAGTCGTTCAGAACAGAACGGAATCTCCAGAGCTTCAAGGTGTGGCCTCGGAACTCCGCCAAAAAGCCGACAGAAGTGGATGCGAGTTAAGTAGAGGTGGTGAGAGCAGGTAGTACTTAACATTGTTTGTAATCAAGGTACTAGCGTAATTTATACATAAATGCTAACAAAACAAAAACCATGCAAAAATGACAAGCATAAATGCTAAAACAGAAAACAAGCAAAATTCCCAAGCATAAAAGTAGGAAAATAGAAGCAACAAAATAACTACCGGTATAAAACCATCACAAACGAATAACAAAATGCATTTAAGAAGCCCTTGCCCATGGATGGCTAGGGGAAAGATGGCATCTGTATTAAATGTTGACCGCTACCGAGGGCAGCCAGCACTCGCTCGGTCACACCAAATGATAAATTCATGCAAACCAAATTCACAGCTGAACGCACAAGCAGAATTAAAGGCAGAACACGAGCAAACAAACTAGGGTATGCAAAAATAACACTGAATCACGGGTATGTTACGGAAGTGTGATGGTCGTTTAGATTTAGGTTCAACTCGCGATATCGCAAGCCCTGCCATTACAAGCTGCAACAACGCGTTGCCTCACGTGTCAGGTGTCACAGCCTCACGTGTCAGGTGTCACAACCTTACGAGTCAAGTGTCACAGCCTCACGTGTCAAGTGTCACAACCTCACGTGTCAAGTGTCACAACCTCACGTGTCAAGTGTCACAACCTCACGTGTCAAGTGTCACAGCCTCACGTGTCAGGCGTCACAACCTCACGTGTCAGGTGTCACAACCTCACGTGTCAGGTGTCACAACCTCACGTGTCAGGTGTCACAACCTCACGTATCAGGTGTCACAACCTCACGTGTCAGGTGTCACAGCCTCACGTGTCAGGCGTCACAACCTCACTTGTCAGGCGTCACAGCCTCACGTATCAGGTGTCACAGCCTCACGCGTCAGGTGTCACAGCCTCACGTGTCAGGCGTCACAGCCTCACGTATCAGGTGCTACATAATAATGCGATGAGCTAAGTAACAAATATTTACACAGTAAATACATTGGGTCAGTTAAGAAATGCAATACATGCACAGCTGCCCCAGAAAAAGTTACGCATAAAATTCAATGGGCTTCGACATAAAATGAGCATGTGATAATTAAATGAGTTCAGATAATTGGCATGCAGGACGAGTTTCATGCAGCCCAAGCATCGGAAGCAAAGAAGCTCAAAGAGCGCACATCAAAACATCAAAAAAGAACACAAACAATGCACTTAAACATCAAAGAACTTTACGCTGTTTCACAACCAACCTACTGATATGAGTCCAAAAAATACATCAAAAAGCTCCAAAGAAGCGGAACATGGAGCAGCAAGCGAGCTGCTGCGTACAATCAAAGATCCGACGGCTTCTTGCAAGACCAGAGGAAGCGTCGGAACACCAAATTAGAGCCACATGTCAACAATCAGGAACTGGACCAGAGCATTCAACACCGTAGTAATGCCAGCAACAATTAAACCTTAACCACAGTAGCATTCGCCAGCACAGAAAACATAGACACATTCAAATGAAGAAATAGCGCATAGTCCGCGCAGATGAGGAGCACAATCAAGGAAGAACATTTGTTTGCTGGGCTCTGTGCGAGACCAAACACATTGCAGCACGCAACCACAACTGAACCTTTTGTTTACATTTTCAATAAGTTTTTCATGAGATTTTTCTCGTTAGACAAATAAATGAAAGTTAAAAAGGAATAAAGAGAATAATGGGAGTTGGAATTTTCACTTATGATAAAAAACAACACTCTTGATGTTGCCTTACGTCGAGGTTAATTAAAATTCTTCACTTCTGAGACGAAAAATGCATAGTTTAATCAGAACATAAGATTTATGACAATTTTGAGCAGTACGATGAACAAAGAGGTCACATTAAGAGTTCAATTGCAGTTTCTTGTCTGAGGTTGTAGCGGAGAACACAAATCATGATCTGACCCCGAGGATCACGGAGCGACTTCTCTGCGCCGATGGTCAGACATCAGGCCACAAGTATGCATCGCGCAGGCAGTGCGGGCTTGTGTACGGGAACCTCCACGCATCGTGGGATTATATTCATTCTTCATTTAATAATTTCACTGTAACCTTGATTTATTAATCGATTGTCGAGAAATGTTTCTTACAGAAATCATTACGAACTTGTGTACGGGAACCTCCATACTTTAATGAAGAAATTTATTCTTCATTTAATATTTCATTGGAAGCTAACTGGAGATTTCATTCGATTGTCTACAAAATAATTCTCTTATATTGCGATAAGGGAGAGATATTGGGATGCCAGCGTACAGTGATACTGGGATGCCTCTACTGCAGACTTCGATGCTTATTTTCTCATGGGTAGGCCTCTGAGTCGGTCTGAATAGGTGCTAAGACCTCAAAGCGTCTGAAGACAATAACCATGAAGTGAGAAATTTCGGTGATATGAAAAAATACCTTGACGTCTTGCAATTTACCGGACTCAATTTCCACTTCTGCATTGTACCAATCTTAATGAACTCAAATAATACAGGTCGTCATTCGCACGTGCTCATACGCTGAGAAATGAACGCGTGATTCAAGATTCGCTCCTAAAAAATTTCATACCTCTTTGGGAAAGTTGACGTAAACGTTATATGATGATACGCCAGAAGATGTCTTCAATGGAAGTAACTGCCATCTCTCTAGAGATTCGCGTCATGAGAGATATTTGAAGCCGATGTTTTCAAGCCTACAACTACCTTCTTCTCAAAATATGCATTTCACTCCGTAATATTGTTTTTCTTTTGCCTATGCATGCTGCAAATTAACATCTAAGAGAATAATACGCAGTGAGAGACAGATGTGAGATACAAATACACGGTCCATCATACTCTCAAACTTAGAGAAGATTTCAAAAATTACGAAGAACCCACGTTAAGAGAAGAAGTACACGGGAGAGTACATGAAAAGAAGATATAGAGGAACAATAACTAAGATAGGGGAGAGGGAGAACGAAAACAAGAACAGGCAAGAGGAAAAGCCAGTAAGACAGCAAGCTAGAGAGTAGCACAAATGACCCTCAGACAAGGACAATTCTTCCTGTCTCGTTGAGCCAAGCAAGAAACATTTAAAGCGGCATCCAAAACTTCCTCGTCGGCGCAGGAACGCCAGCAATTAAGAAGTTTTATCCAACGAGCCTCACACGAGTGCAATTCCCATAAGTCTCTTCACGCCTGACAACTGATATTTAAGTCTCTTAACGATTGACTGATGCAAATCTATCCGTGCAGCAAATGCTAGAGCTAGTAGTTCAGTTCATTGTCACATTGTGTTACTCGGCTCGTGCAGATAAAACTTCTTCTACGGCTCTCTCCACTCGCAGAATGGAGTTGACCCTTTCAACTGGAGGACAGGCACGGTCTACCTTGCCGGTGAGGAGCCCCTTTCTGTTCGAACCCCGTGGCATGGACACGACCAGCTCCTTGCGCGGATGTGAAGAGCTGAACTCTCCGATGTCGATGGCGTATCCTCCGTACGCTGGACTGCCCCGAAACTCAATGGGCTTGGCCATATAAGGGAGAGGGGTACATTTATAGCCTTTGGCTAAACTTGGATTGAATTCAAAGCCATTCTCTTGAAAAGAGTCCATCCAAGCGTTACGTTTGGAGATTCTGAAGCTGCGGCGACGAACTCTTCGACTCCCTCCCTTATTTTGACGATTTTTACGTTTCCTTCTCTTCGGGTGTCGAGAAATGACATTTGCTTCAGCGCCGGCATTCTCTTGCAACTGCAGCGGTAAAGTGTCCAAAATAAGAGTCATTATGACCAAGCCTTGCAGACAAGATTGCAAGACCACGTCCAATCGAATGCAGACCAACAAATAGAGAAAACGAACAACAATCAGAAGACAGATGTTTAAGAATTTAAATACCGAGACGAAATGTGCTCAACAAAGGCAGTGGGGAACAACAAGTCGAACATGGGAAGCACGAATACCCGGTGGTGTCTCGCTGAGGGAACAAGGCTGGTGGACATTTAGAGGCAGCGACAGCAGTCAGACGAACAAAGGAGTGCACATTGTACCAGCGAACCGAAAGATCGTAACAATTTAATTATGTACATGAGGGACGACAGAGGTTAATAAGCCTCTCAAGCACCTAGCATTAAATGAACAACTAAATACGTCAGGAAACAGTTGTTATTAACTGAACTCGTGTTCGTGATTTAACATGTAAATTCGTTGTTGACCCAACTCTATTCTTAATGAAAGTCTTAATATGCTCAGCCAAACATTATTCGTCAACGCACACGGTTTCCTTTAGATTTTGATTGAAATTCTGCAAAATCATGAATAAGCCTTGCAGAAGGAAAAAATTAGTAAAAACCAAGAAGACAGCAGAATTCTGTGGCGTTCAGAGAAGGTCGTGGTACGTTAAATTAAAATGGCGACGCCACTAAGTAAAATAACAGGGAAATAAATACAGTACATCGGTTATCAACGTAGACTAAGCTGTCAAAAGCAGAAAGAGTTGCTCGCCTACGAGAGAGGGTAGAGTTGAGTCAAGACAAATTTACGAGGGAATAAAAATGTAGATTCTACAACAGAAGTTTAGTTTTCACACAATTGAACTACTCGAAGATCACAGCTTCTCATCAAGCATTTTTGGAAGAAAATTTATGAAAAACCTGTGTTTCCAAATCCAAACCACAAAAACCGACATGCAAACTCCAAGCTACTTGTGTCTGATGTTGGATATGCGGGTGAAAACCAGAGGATAAGAAAGAACCGTGTTTTGATCGTTCAAAAGCTAGAACATGAGTCGATGGGAACCGCACACGATAATGAATGAGATACATGTCTCAAATTCAACTAAACTGACAAGCCATCCCAATCATCGTTGCATCCACCATTTCATTTCAGAAGCATGGACTCTAGAACACATTCAGAACTCAATTTATCCTATGACATAGCGAGGAAAAAAGAGGTTTACTACAACTCTTTAGTGTGAACTTAAACTCAAGATATTCGGGCACTAAGGGGACGTCAGGGTCGGATATTCGAACGATTTTCGCAGTTGTAGCGTGGCAGCTTACAACTTAAGTCTTTTAAGTGAACTTGATTATTACCTCCCAAAATCCTCAGATTGTAGTGAAGTCCAAACTTCCAGATTTTCTCAATAAAAAAAAACAGAACGCAACATTACCCAACAACCTTGACCAAGAAGCCGAACTTTTCTGCAAAAGGTACCGCTTAGACGACGAAAATTGTCTGAAAATTCGGCCACACTATTACACTGAAGAACATGCTGTGGGGACTGGCAGACACTACACTCTACAGTAGTGATTCTTAGCTGTCGCTACCACGCACTCCTTTATGTTTTTATGTAGTCTTGAATGTCCGAGCCTCATCTCTTCAGTGTAGCTAGAGACTGGAAGCATTTTGGTATGCGTAAATAAATAGTTCTCTTGTTTATGAGTACACTTAGAACTAAATCATTCTCCCTGGAGCATGCTGCTCGGCTAAGAATCAATGCTGAAATTATTCTCCCGGAAACGTGCTGCTCGGCTAAGAATCAATGCTGTGCATAAAGGACTAAATAACAGGATGCAGTGCAATGTATGGAACATAATTAAGAGTTTGTGCAACCCAGAGGATAGAATATGATATACTTGTGCAGCCCAGAGGTGAAGATATGTAGGTTTGTATAGCCCCGAGAATGAGTAGTCATGTGTGCAGCGCAGAAGGGAAGCTGTGCAGGTGTGTACCGCCAGGGAATGCTGCACTCACTTTATGTACAGACTACGACGCACATTCCAGCTCATCATACATAAACGCACACAACACACGAGCTTAAGAAATATTATTTACACTTTACAGCACGCCATGTGAAAAACAGGAAGTCAGTTGAAAAAATACGAGTGAAAACTAACGACAAAAAATTCGTGTCCTTCCATGAAGAGTGAGCGAAAAGTAATGAATAATTTTTATGAAAGACTTGAGAACAGACGAAAGCGCTTCCATTCAATGCAATGACATAAAGTTGCCAAGGAACTTGGAATCTTACTGATAGATGAACCGAAGTGATTCAAAAACTGAAACAAAAACTGAGAGACATTGTTATCCTTTAGAAACTTATTAGGCCTGGCTCATAGCCAATTTACGACGGTGAAACACACGCGCGTGATGTAAAAACAAAGAGCTACAGCACCGTTATGAGATGAAAGAAGCAGGGTAGTTGCTTAGCGATCACACCTTGCCGGTGTAGTTGAGCCCTTTAGGCACCCCAAGCGCCACGTCGGCGATGCCGTCACCAGTGAAGTCCCCGGACCCCACCGAGTACCCCAGGTACTGGTCGTCGAGGATGGCAGGCCCCTCGCCGGTCCGCTCGTAGTCGTTGCGGCGCAGCAGGCTCTGGGAGTGGATCTGGCCTGTGTGAGCGCGTATAGAGTGTGAGGGCCGGTGCTGAGTTTTTTACGCAGTATGAGATGTCACACAAGGTGATCAAGTACACAGGGTGGGATGGACACAGGCACACAGTGAGACATCACAAGTATTGATATAAATTGACATAAGGTAAGACAGCACAGACACAGGGTCAGGCACACAGGGTAATACGAGGTCAGGAGCACGCAGCAAAATGAGCGACAGGAAGACAAAGTCAGCCGCACAGAACAAAATGTTACAAACAAGAATGCAGTGTCAGGTGCACAAAACCAAGTGGTAGAAAAAATCATCATGGGAAAGAGAGAATTGAAAGCAGAAGAATCTGACAGTAAAGAAGCCGTGCAGCTCCTACATGACGAGGGGCCAGCTCACGGCAGAAGAAAGAAGGGGCGCTAGGTTGAAAGGTGGTGATCCTGATGGACATATACGAACATTTGAGGAAGGCTCGAGAACTCCCTTGCACGTACAATGAGGAAACAGCTTGTCTCTTACAAGGGCCAAGGCTTACAAATTTCACGTTCAAAATTGAGTCATGTAAACAACACGACCTAGAGGAGCACGAGTGGTCATGAAAATTCTAAAACTTGATAACTTTTCAGTTATTCGTACACGTTTGATGGGCTACTATTATAATAATCTTGACATTTTTTATTATTAATACAGAATTGTACCTTGGCTTGAAATGAATAGCATCAGCACAATTGGCCTCTAAGCAGAAACCCATCCTCCACAGAAAGAGATGAAGAACATAGCGCCTTCAATAGACCCAAGGCTACTTTTCTTTTCTCAAATAGACAGTCAGTCTGTTCTTGGGGAAGATTGAGCTTTAATCACAATGCACAAAAACATGTCACCTTAAGGCCTCACACACACACACAGCGGCACGCATTTGTTTCCATTTCAAATACCCATTCCAGGCATCACCTCAAACGACACAGCCTCGAACACGAGCCTTGGTACAGACTACTGTGGAGCGATTCGCGATGAGGCGATTGCCACACTCACGTCAAGAACTCTAGGAATGAGGCCCCCACAAATTCATTTTGACGTTTTACTACGCCATCCATGTGTTCTCATTATCCAGAGTTCGTAAAAGTGACCACAATGAAGAAAATCCGCATCACTCAACTAAACACATAGTCTGCATCATAGTCTAATCAACTGAAACCAAAACCACTCGTGTTATCTTAGTTCAATTTAGTGCATTAATTTTTTTAAATACTACATTTATTTTAAATATTAATAATGTCGTGGTAGCGTTGCATGTTATTTTCAAGGAAAATTATAACAAACATTGATTAGGTTCAAGTGCGGGATGTGTTAGGCACTCGTTAATGCAGGAAATTTGCTGTTCAAATCTCAGCTGTACGTTACGGCAAACTCAAGAGTTTGAACGACTGCTCCACACAGGTGTGGTGCAGGTGTGTGTGGTGCTGGTGTGTGTGGTGCAGGTGTGTGTGGTGCAGGTGTGTGTGTGGTGCAGGTGTGTGTGTGGTGCGAGTGTGTGTGGTGCGAGTGTGTGTGGTGCGAGTGTGTGTGGTGCAGGTGTGTATGGTTCAGGCGTGTGTTGCAGGTGTGTGTGGTATAGGCGTGTGATACAGGCGTGTGTTGCAGGTGTGTGTGGTATAGACGTGTGGTATAGACGTGTGGTATAGACGTGTGGTATAGACGTGTGGTATAGGCGTGTGGTACAGGCGTGTGTTGCAGGTGTGTGTGGTATAGGCGTGTGGTACAGGCATGCGCTGCAGGGTTGTGGTATAGGTGTACAGTACTGGCGTATGGTACAGACGTGTGGTGAAGGTGTGTGGTGAAGGAGTGTGGTTAAGGTGTGTGTGGTGAAGGAATGTAGCGCAGGTGTGTGTTGCAGTGTGCTACGCTGAACAAGCCTCGTTCAACAATCGCAGTAACTTTGACGAACAACGTAAATCTTGACGTTAATTTTGCAACTATAAACGCGCTGAAGTCACGGAAAATTAATGGAATTACAAAAACGTTTCTGAACTAAGAAAAATAAAGCTCGTTAACACTATTCGCACGAGTTTAGGACGTGAGTGGAACAAGAAGAGAAGCAGAGCAACTCTGGGGGGCGTTAGTGAGGCATTCGACAGACGGAGGCCTGCAAGACAAGAGGCCCTCCCGCCTGCAACAGGGACAAGTCATTCGTTACCTGTCAGGTTCGCGACCCAGCCTTGGCCTGCGGGTGGGGAGGACTTTGAGGTTAAAATACGGCCAACAAACACAGTACAGCAATTGTCAACAAACGGAATACGGTATTTGTCAACAAACGCAGTACGGCATTTATCGGCAAACGCAATACGGTATTTGTTAACAAACGCACACATTGAGAGTCAATGTAGTATAGAGCAGCACCGCCGCAGCGCATGTCAAAATTAGGGACTTGCTGGCAGTGAGGGAACTTTGATGCGCACTGCGGCGGCTCTGCTGTGGTGCAAACGTGAATTACAGCGGGCAAATCAGGGGCTTTTGCTCACGATCAGCACACACTGAAAGCAACGTGGGGAATGCAGCAAAATTACTAGCCGTCAAGCCTGCGCTAGTGTTCCGACACAGTAAAAATAGAGACAAAAATGTTCAAAAAAGTGAAACAGCCCACAAATGCGTAGTTGAACAGCGAACGAGCAATCGCTACACAGACATGCTAATTTGTAAAAAAATTGTTTTTGTATTTTCGTGCGCTCTTTTCAAAGAATAAATGTATTGAATACATTAGGGTTATAATTTTATATTACTCAGCATTTTTAAAGCAATACCTCTGGACTGAAGGGTAGTAGAAAGAAATCAGGAATATGTTGTTACCGCAAAAGATGCTAACCAAATCAGCAATCAAGTTTTAAGAATATCAGCGAAAATAATGCTTAAGTGTACAACGCATCAGCTAAAATAATCAATAAATAGTTACAGTAGTACGAGCAAAAAAAAATGCTCTCACTTAGTTGGGCTGTTAATTGAACTTCTCGCAAATGTAATTTATGCGTTATATCTAGTAAAAATTACACACAACAGAAATGCATAAATACCAGCAAACGTTTCAATAAATGTTAATCAATTCACTAATAATACATAAATAAATACGTATCAACAAAAAAAAAATAATAATAAATGATAAACATTTTTTAAAGGGCATTCACTTCCTGATGACGCATTGAGCAAACTTAACCAAAAGCCAGGTTTAAATAAATGTGTTTTTTAGGTGCAAAAAAGAATACGAAAATAATGTAACCACGAGGAAGCACGTCCGTCGAAATGGTCCCGCTGCTGGTGAGCTGAAAATTAGCAGGCGAAAATAAAATCCATATCGTGTTGTGACTATTTCCCAGCTGCTGTGTGTTTTGTAGCCCAGGTAATGGGAGCTAAGGATTTCTTCAATTGCACTGCTGCTAATAATTGCGTTGACCGTATTCGGGTCTGTGCTCAATTTCGCATCTAACCATTTTCAAAAGAGTTCAATTTTGTTTTAATCTTTTGTTTTGCAGCCCCTTGAACTAGGTGCTAAAAGCTTCGTCGTCCAAGGGGCTGCAGAGCAAAAAATAACACAAAATTTAACTCATTTGAAAATGGTAAGATGTGAAATTGGGCACAGATTCGAATACGGCCAACGCGGCCAGCAAAACTGAGAAGCTTTCTACCACGCTACGACTGTGATGGATACCCTCAATGAGGGCAACCAAGCTAGGCTATACTAGAAAATTAACTCATGAGAGGGTATTTTCCAGTGAAATACAATGCTTTTTACCATCATAAAACATGCGTTCAATTATCAATTTCTTATTGAGAATAATTTACAAAAACAACCAGACCCAACGAGGCCCGGTGACCTCGTGAATTCTAAAACTTGCTACCGCTATTTTTTGAGATACACATTTGATGGGCTGCTGACATCTTATTCTTCACATTTTTTCACGTTCAACAGAGCACTGCACCACAGTGTTCTATTTTAACATCATTTGAACAGCATGAACCAAATTAGCAATTGATGCTCATTCCAAAAGTTATTCCCTGCATGTAAAATCAATCGTCTCTCAAATTCATTCCTTTCAATTACACTGAACCTGAGTCCTCGAGTTATTGGAAAAAAATCGTCAGCTTCAGCATGGCCTGGCTACAAAGAAACCGTTTAAATAATGAAGTGATTTGAATCCAATAGCTCAGTGACGACACAGAGCCTGGGCAGCAGGCATCTGTGCTCGCACACCCAAAGGAGAAGGGTGACTCAGCTTCTCTGCATACAAGGCTCTAGTGCCTCCAATAAGCTGCACGATATTGCAGGGCTCCTGCATACAGCAAAGAAACCGCAAATATTGACCACAAACACCGGATATTTAGTTTGTCATTAGCCTTCACAGGTGAGGTCGCTATCTTAATGATAGAAGCGTCGTGATCATCCCACGCTGTGAGCTTCATGAACAAACTGAAGAGTGCACTCATTCATTTAGTTTTTTGGACGTGAACTGTTTTGTGGAGAAATGATAAAGGCAATGATGTCATTGGCCAACGTACGTTTAGGATTTTTTGACAAGAGCAAAAACTAGCGTAATGAATTCTCTATTTTTTTAACTGCAATTCAGTATAGGCGGAATATTTTCATGGTAAACAGTGCCATTCTGTCATGATGACTTCCCCTCTTTCATTCATTTCATCATTTGCATTGCAAGCGAAATAGTTTTCCCTCAGGATTGGAAGCTAATAATGAACAACTTTTGAAAGTGGTCAACTGCTTGGATGGAGCAGAAAGTTCACGACAGTGAGCAGACGACACACATTCTGTGCGATACTTAGTTGAATAAGTAACTCAGTAAAACGTACGAAAAGAAGTGTTTGTGTTCAGACCAGTACGTAGCGCTCTCATGCTATTTAGACACGCCCCTCAGAGCCCCCTGAGGAGCATTCCTTTGGGTGACCAACTTGCTTGATCTGCCCTGTGATGACATGAAAGCAATGATTTCAGTGACCTGAAAGCTTGGCCAAAAAATTTTAAAATCTCTTAAAGTTGTACAAGCTTCAAATCGTTATGGAACCCAGGCGTCCGATATTCAACTTAATATAAACAGAATGTCTCGGTAAGCGGCCTTAAATCAGAATGAAGACGCCAGGCATATGGTACTGAGTGCCCTAGGCATACCCTCCACAAGCTGACATGTGGGGACTGTCAGGATGGACTGTATCATAGAGTAAAACGGGTCAGGCTAAGAAAGGGGGATCAGAAGAGATTTTTGTCTTTTTGGTCGGAACTGAACGGTACAGCGAATACATTTTGGTTGAAATAAACAGGTGCTCAAATATATTCACACAATGTAAACAACAAACATGCAGTGCATACACTCTCATGCCTTGCGTATTAAGCAACAGTTTGCTTAAAAACAAAAAAAGGAAATAACACAACTCAAGCAAGATAATTTCTCTCCTACCGAAGACATGAGCGTTCAACACTCGATGTCAGCACACAAAGTGCGTCTCCAAGAGCGCATGCGCTGCCAGAAGGAAAATGGAACAGAGTAAACATACAATACGAAACATACCTTGCCAGTAATACGCTCCGGGGGCTCCGATGAACAGGTGGTCGCCATTCTGTAAAAGTAGACGAGAATAAATGTTTAAGCGTATTAAAATACTATACTGTCTAGCACCAAGGTATTTATATATTTCTAACAAAAAAAGTTACGCAGTGGTTTTTATAATTTCTACCGAATTTTCTGTCTCGCTTCGGAATTCAAAAATTTGAATAGAAATTGATGTAACACTCAAAGCGTTCGCCAAGAAGCTATAATCTATTTTCAGTGCGATTGCTGATTGATCTTTTTGAAAACAAAAAATAAAAATCCAATGAGCAGATTTTTCAGCATTCAAAAAGAAGGCATGGCGGAACGATGATGTTGAGTGCTAATCACTTGGTGGTGAGGGTGAAAATAACTACTGGTGATGTTATTATATGCATAAGGACGTTCTACAACAGACGGGAAAGATACTGTAGTAGCAGCAGCAGCTTTCAATTTTCAAGACGAAATTCATTCTCTACGAATAGTTTCTCTGCCTACTAATGTAAAGAAATATGTTTTATTAAATTTGTGTTAGGCCTTTGATTTTATATACCTAAAGTAAGGAGTCATTATGCTCTTGTTTTGTGCGGATAATTATATATTTGTTGGCAGTATATTGAAAAACAAATTTTATTGAATACAAATACTTTCTTCCCGCCACTGTAAAAATTGAACGGGATTTTCCAAAAGATTATATGAATTCTTTTTAACTAACACATGCACTGCAAATGTTGTAAATTTTTAAGTCCATACGAATTTTAAGAATATTCTGTAACTGATCGATTTAGCAGCACAGCACAACGAGTTCTCTTACTCTGCCTTGAGACTACAGTTCTTCGTGAGGGGAGTCTCGTCTGAGAGCGTTTCCATGGCAGCCACCAAGCCTTCGCCTCTATGACACTCACGGGATACACAGCTTATTTAATTCAAATATGCGTTGCAGAGACGAACATTTTGTGATTTAAGTTAGCGAAGAAATCACTACACTGTAAATTTGCTGACCGCGAGGTAGCACCTGACTTAATATGGTCAGACGACTGTACATGATCCAGTCCAATAACATAACTACAGATGATCCAGTGCAGTCAGACGACTATCCAGGATCCAGCCCAGTAAATTGACTAATTTGTAGTGTAGTCATATGATTATACTTTAGTGCAGTCAGATGATTATACATTATCTAGAACAGTCACATGACTACACATGACTCAGTGCACGATGAAAAAAGCCCCTCAAGAGTTCCTATTTGACCAGATGGAGTGTCAACAAAAGAGCTTTTGGGGTACGCAAAGAATGAAATTTTTGAGCAGATATTTTCAATATGAATAAGTACATCTGAAATTTTACTTTGAAACAGCATCAATTTGTTAACTACAGACGTAAAGCATATATTGAAGTGTAATTTACAAAAGCACTCACACGCCAATTCTTCAAAGTACGTTTTAAATAAAATTTAAATTTGGGTTTTGACTGATCAATGCCTCTATTTTGCCTAATTTTGGAAGAAAAGCTGAAAGGTTTTGGAACTTAAATCTAGATTTAGATAAAGCAACGACTTGATTTCGATTAATTTTGTCGGGGAGAGCCGAATGCAAGTACATGGTAGACGTGAGGCACTCACGCAGAGTGAGAAGGGCGCTACACTCACCTCTGACAGAGCTGCGTCGAAGCCGGCCTGGCAGGAGCCTTGTCTGTGGTAGCCCCACTCTCCTGTGGAGGGACAAATAAACATCGATAAACATTGATTGAGTGACGTGAGCAGAAGAAAAATTACAAGGTTCTGCTTCCGAGCCCTCCAGACGTCCCAACCCCAGAGCGTGGATACCGTGGCCATCACCAGCCTTTGGACATACACATTCATCACAGGCTCTTAATACGTGAATCCGAGCACATTCATGAAATATATCACACATCCACACTATTGCACTACACACACCTATGAATAGAGCAGTCTAGTAACGATTTAGGCTTTGTTTTTTGCGGTGACATTGAATATAAACAATTCCTATTCTTCGAAGTCGCTTTATGCTTTTTCATGAGCTTAATTACGATCTCATGTATGACTGTTTTGAAGCAGACAGCTTGAAATCGAAGCTTCTTTTTAATAACGGTCAGTTTGCAGTAGCGCAGCGCTGCAACTATCTACGAAGAAAAACCCCGTGACGCTGTCGTTTGTGAAGCAACTCAAATCAGTGGGAAACTTAGATTGTATTTACTACCCGAAAGTTCAATAACGTAAAAACATAACCGTCTCCAGTACATGCTCTCAGCAGTACGGAGGGCCGCATAGCTCCAGCCGTCAAGTCTACAGGATCGCAACGCACGCGATGTATCTGCCCAGACCACAGCGACGCATGTGATGTGCCTGCCCAGACCACAGCGACGCATGTGATGTGCCTGCCCAAACCACAGCGACGCATGTGATGTGCCTGCCCAGACCACAGCGACGCATGTGACGTGCCTGCACAGACCCCAGCGACGCATGTGATGTGCCTGCACAGACCACAGCGACGCATGTGATGTGCCTGCACAGACCACAGCGACGCATGTGATGTGCCTGCACAGACCACAGCGACGCAGAGACGTCGCTGGGGCCATACATCAGTGAGACGGGCATCAATGATCTCATTTATGCTCCTCTTTTGTAAGCCGACATCCTTCACTCGCAGGCGCGTGAAAAATCGGGATGGAGTCACCCGACCGGCACCGAACATCACCGTGGAGTTCAGGCCTCTCGCTGGCCGAGGTGTGCACAGAATTTTACTTCTATTCGAGATGTGTGTTCCCAATTACACACGAGGAGAAATTGTTCATAACCTTGTTTAAAGCTAAAAGGAAACGACTGTTGTTGCTTTTTGAAGTACATGAGAAGAATGTTAACCACTACATTTCTTAAGGACCAAATTAGCCCAAATTGGCAAGCGCAAAAAGGCCGGTACATGAGCCTAAAAACTCGCCTAACATTTTCTCACTCAAGTTTTGCGTTTCAAACGTGCGATGTTTGAAAACGTGTCAATTTCATCGAAAAATGAGGACGACCTTTAGAAGACGGTAATCTGAAAAAGAAGCGATGACTTCTGGACAGTTCATTTCTAGAAAGCGGATTCAGAGTTTCGTGCGAGCTGAACGTTTATCACTGAAGTATGTGCAGTTTGTAGGGCGTGCAAACTAAAGGGAAAATACACCAATCTGTGAAGCAAACTTTTCAGAAAATTTTAATGAATCGCCTCAATAATATCTGCGACGATGCAGGAAGGAAGTAAACGAGACAGGAGCTCACAAGGTTCATTATTGCGAACATAAGGGTCAATGATCGTCAAGACAGGTTCAATTGACCGCCTAGATAGAAATCCTTCACACTCAGTAAAATTTACCTTCATTTTAGGAAGAAACGGAATAATACAAAAAATACAACGATGCGTTAGAAACTCCGTTCATACCGTTACGCAATAAAAATGTGTTTTTTCATTCAATGATAAAATTCAAGTCTAGTAAACTACAATGTTTGGATGATGAATTCCGCGCGGAATGCAATCAAGCAACATGTCCTACCTTGAAGTCGCTGCGTGCTCCATCTTGCACAAGTTTCACGTCTTATCAAAGTTCTATTTAGCTTTCTTAGACAGCAGGTAAAGCTGCACTCTTCAAAACACGATAGTGTAATGTTAAGACAGCTTTCATTACTCTAGCGTATAAGTACGTTCTCCACAGCAAGTTGAACTTTCGAATAAAAAATTTGAGTATTGCTCTCACCTGTGATCTATGTCACCGCTCAGCTCCTAGGCACATAAAAGTATTTCTAGTAATTGAATGAAATTTTCAGTTTTTTATTCTTTTAGAATAATTTTTTGCCCCTCGGGCCGCAACTGGGTGGTCCTGACGCTCCCCTACGAGGCGTGCCCCATTTCCCACGCTGAAGAATCATTGCCGTAACGACGAAGTAAGTTCAGGCTAAGCGACATCCGCAAAATCCGAGCTTCTCATTAAAACGAGCAGGCCCGACACCCACACCCTCATTAGGACGGTGTGAGGCCTTGCATGAGCGCGTATGAGGTCGCTATGGCGATTGAAATTTTTACACGAGCACCACCGGAAATAAAGCGGAACTTTCCTCTGTTTGCAAATCACTTCAAAATGCATGCGTTACAAGAGTTTCCAGCCACAGATTTGTTACGGGAATCAATTTGACGATTGTCAAGGTCATTCTAGAATGTTTTGCTATTGTAATTTATCAGAAAGACACGAAAAAGAATGTAGAGTAATGAAAACGAAGTTTAAAGATTGTACAGAAGCCCTAGAATTTTCGCAAGTGTTCAACTTGTACAGCTCGAGGTCTATACGAATGCATTTTAAAAATCCCATTGCAAGAATGAATTTCTCCATCTGACGATTGAATCAATTCAAAATAAATGATTTGGCATGTGTAGATGGAGGATATATTAAATCGAAGGGCAAAATTTCAGCACAACGATTCAATTCATGCGGTCAGATGTGCGAGTCTATATGCTTCACGAGGGGGCGCACTTTAACATCCGCTCATTTGAGCTACACAATTCAGCTTACAATGTCGGGAGGACAGATAATGAAAACTGAGTCGTGTTGACAGGTGTCCGCCCACGAGTTTTATTACGCAACCTCTTCCTTCATTGCTCTTCATAGGGCGCGCAGGCCCGCATGGTGGAACTGAGCGGAGCGAGCGTAGGACACATGATCCTCGGTATTGCACAGGGCAAGAACATTGGCATTCCAAATGAAAGGAGGCACCCTAACTTCATGACGTACATGGGAGTCTGGAGAGGTTCTCAAAGGCATGGTCTCATTCAAATGGCCGGGCAAATTCAACGCCAGAATAGGGGCGGCGTGGTGGCCACACGCTCTCAGCAGGTCACGGGTGACAGAACTGTAATTGCAGACGTGAGACCAGAAGCGACATCTGGCTGGAAGAACAGGTGCGTAGGCGTCTTACTCAAACATGGAACTTGAGATTTGAGCACGCAGTAACGAACTGTTTCCAGAAAAGCGGTCATCACGGCTTTAAAATTTCACAAGAACTAATGCAAATTGCTTTACTAACACTGAAACCTCAGGGTTTCTCGGATTTTGTTGCTGCAGTAGCCACAGAGAACATATTCGTTAGAGGCTAGTTAGGAGTTCGTTGTTCTAGTAAAAGTTCCATTGACAAGATTCACAATACATTTATGACACAAAAAGAGCAACAAATCGTTTAGGTTTATAACTACCTCAGCTATCACGCAATCCTCACCAGATTGTGGAGACCCTTCACTCCTCAGTCAGATTACTTTCAGTTTTCAAACCAAAAAGACGATTAAGCGCTCCCTGAAATGCCATTAGGACCGACGCGGTAGAGGCCTTCATGCCGAGTCTGTCGGTAGAAAGTGGGTGCAGGAATCTGAAGGACTTCCTTTGCAGCCTGCAGCTGGTGCGTTGCTCCGGCAGTGCAGATTGCAGCCTGCAGCTGGTGCGTTGCTCCAGCAACGCAGATTGGAGCCTGCAGCTGGTACTTTGTTCCAGCAGTGCAGATTACAGCCTGCAGCTGGTGCGTTGCTCCGGCAACGCAGATTGCAGCCTGCAGCTGGTGCATTGTTCCAGCAGTGCAGATTGCAGCCTGAAGCTGGTGCTTTGTTCCGGCAGTGCAGATTGCAGCCTGCAGTTCATGCTGTCCTCCGGTATTGCAGCCTGTAGTAGATGATGTCCTTCGGCATTGCAGTTTGGAGACGGCGCTCTGGAATAATTTTGTCGCGTAGGCTCTGTATTTTTTATGAAGCTAGCTGATGCTGTATTATTTCACAGCTAAACCATATCAAATGTTTGCGATTGTCGGTGAATAGTTCACAAGCGCAAGAGCTTGCCTACCTAAAACATGTTAAAAAGACAAACAATTCTTGCCTTAGTCGTAATCCGGGGCAGGTTGGACGCAGAAATTTCTCCGTAGAATGGCAACTCATCCCTGCATTGAAATCAATTCAGCAGGGATTAAGTAGGGACAACCTACAACACCAAGACTGGCTTAGGGTCAATGCGAATGTTTGACCATATTCATCTTTCAGCTCAGAGCCCTTGTACCAAGCTCTCCATAACCAAGAAAAAATTGCTACGATTAATGCAAAGGCTTAGGAAATGTTGAGAAATTTTTGAATTATCCTTAAATTCATTGCCCTTTACGCTTTAGCAAATTCTGTTCTTCCTACATTCTGACTAATCAGTATCGCTGGACCAAGACGTTCCACAGTTTTTAATTAGAGTTTCAGAACCACTCAGTCACACAAGAAGTAATTTCGTATTCGTTCGACCTTGAAAAATATAAGCCGTAAGCTAACTATGTATAAGAAGAGTCAGTTTCATAACACAGTCGAACAAAATTCTATTCTATTGTCATACATGCTGAGCTCTGATTGATTTCAGATAAACTGAAAGCAAACATCGCCCCCAGTTGTTCTTAATGACGCGAGTTATAAAACTAAGAACTTGTTTCTCAGGTGAAGTATAACTATACAATAAAACATGATGTCTGCTTAAAATAAAGAGTAAAAAATTATCTCGGCGACAAAATCGACACTGTTCAGTGAAGTCAACACTTGTCCTCTAACGAAATTCAAGAAGTCGAGATCTGTGTTTGAAAATGGTGCACGAACTATATTGAAGGGTGTGAGACAAGATTGTGAAGGTTTAGGCTGTTTTTGCGCAGTACTAGTACAAAACAACATGAAGCTTTTGTAGAATGAGATAAGCCACTCAATGATTTCACCAAAAATTCACATTTTGCAGCCAGAAAAGACCTATCACTCAGCCAGACCAGTGAATTCCGGCATTCAGTTTACTATGCGTATATATGATGTTGTTTTTCATTGCTGTGAGATGGGGGTAATTATAGGTATCGGTATTCAGAAAATTTATGCAAACAAAGAAAGGCGACAACTAGCATTCTAGTGCATATTCTGCGCATGCGGTCGCGCGAATCTGCGCCGACGTCCGCAGGAAGACGCTATCGTCGCAGCAACGTTAATTGCGGTGCAGTCACTGATAGCAATGTGGGAAATTGCCATAATTGAGGTTGGTGCGTGCGATGATATCGTGCAGCAAAAAACTTCGCTTGTGATGAACTTCGCTGGAGGCAGAGCTGCGTTTGTGCGACAGAAACCAACCACAGCCGCTCGTGCGCAGCGCGTTAGGGAAAGTCAGAGTGACACGCTCTCTTCAAATGACGAGGCTTGCTTGTGATGAGCAACTGAGCTTGAATGTTATGGGCGACGTGACACAACTGGATCATTGTAATCGAGGTTCTTAATGCACATATATGTGCCGTATTTACAAGAGCGTGTTATATTTATTTACAGCGGTGACGAAGTTTCAAGCAGTTCACTATCGTAAAAAAGTATTCTCGCTCAAGAACCAACCGAAGATCTATGACGAACACTTAACTTGTACTTAAGACCAGCACTGATAAAGAAAATGAAAATAAAGAACAATGAATTCTGGCATTCTTGGAACATTTCAGCAAACAAGCGTATGGTACTCAACTCATGGCCAATCACAGACAAAACAGTTTTGACGAATCAAACATTTACTGTCATGCTCAAAGCAGTTGTCAGTGATTTAATTAGCATGTCGTCATGCTCGCTGTCTCCCCCACGCAGCATCATGACCTAGGACTCAAGTCCAAGATGACCTGGGATTTACGGTACAAATCATAGTTTTTGTTACTCAAGAATTTCAGTACAACCAGTCGACAACCTTATTAGGAATTTTTTATTCCTTATTTTCAACATGAAGCAGTAAAACTGAAATACAGTGTAGATAATCCTTAATGTTGTAGGTCAAGATTCACCAAAAACAAACGCTCAGCAGTCAACTAACTCGAGCGCTAGGGAAGCGAAGATGTCTTGATTCAGAGAATCACAACACAGCGCCTATAGCGGGACAGCCTTTCGATAATATAGTCAGGTGTCCCGTCATCACTTCAAGAAGAACCAAGCCAAAAATGCAGCCATTGCAAGTCTGATAACACGTTACAAGCGGCACATCCCGTCACAAATGTAATAAATAATCCGTCACTCGATGGATGATTCCTAACATTAGGAGTAGCCCCAAACCAGCGTGACAAGAAGCGCTCGGTGACCCGCGGGTCAGCTTCCTCACCTGGGCAGTGGGGCGGAACGGCTCATCAGAGACTCACTCCTTGTTCTGAAGCAGAATTGTCAAACAATTCACGTCGTCTCGCAGCCAATGTTCTGTCAACTTAGCCATGCATGCTACATCATGTTTTGTCTGGTCTCGATAAATTCGAGCTTTCTGGAAAAATAATTAGAGCATTAACTACACAGCTTATATTTTATTTCAAAACAGCTAAAACTTGATGTTTTTAATCACAAAAAAAGTACAAGGGATTGTCAAGTCAATAAAAGAACTTTCAATGAAAAATGAATCGCTACTACGGCATAAATTGTTTAATAATCCGGGCTCCGGGATTTACATTTGCAGTTAACCAACAGAAAATTTCTAAGAGCATTTCCTGCAACTGTCTTTTAGACGAAGAGATAGAGAATTTACTTCTTCATCGAAGAGCGGCGGAAACGAGACGAAAGATGACCCCAAATTGTACATCAGACCTCACACTTATCCTCAAAAACAAACAAAAATTCAACAGTGGCTCGATAAGTTTAACTTTTATTCACCCGAATTTAATAGTAGGTCATGGTAATGGTTCATTCAGCATGCCAAAAGGTCTCTCTTTCAAGTGTACTGCAGTAGTTTGAATATTTAGTATCAGCAAATCAGCTCACGGTGTCAGCTCGTCAGAGAATTTTACTGAAGAGACAGTTTCTAGAATGTAATATAAAGCTACTTGTAGCGTATAAAACGTATTGCAGTGAATTCACAAGAAGAATCATATTTATTAATTTTCAGTACGAAATTATCCAGAGGTTGAAACTTTGAAATTGCGTTTCTCCTAGAATAAAACCATTTTGAGTATATACTCATGATGGTTTTAGGCGAGTGCAAAACTATACCACACGAACCCCATGATCGAGCCCATCATTGGCGTATTGTGCGACACGGTGACTGCGATTTGGAGGACACGTCTGCTGCATTGCGATCTTCGTGCGCTCGGTCGATAATGTTAGCATACTCACATGCGATGTTTGTCTCCATTCAAAGGCATAAATAACACAATTCGCGATCATGTTTTTGCACGCTGACTAAGGCTTTTCAAGGTTAAACTCAAGTTTTAGCACTATTTTAACACAGTAGGGGTGATATTCACCATGACCAGATTTCAGCTAATGGATTTATTCGTAGGAATAATCTTCAAGGCTGAAATTGGATCATCGCATAGGCCAACCCATGAGAGACAGTCAACGACGAGAATAAAAACAACGCCCAAGTGCCTGGCGTAACGATCGCAACCTGCTTACCATAAAAAGTGGCCGGCACTTTGTTGAACTAACTGTCACATAAGGTTTGCACCGCTGAAATAAACACTTTTAAATCAATAACAGTGTGGTCGCAAATACTTCGTTGAAAAGTTACAAGGACTTGAAATTTGAAACGCATTAGAAAAAAATACGTATTTTGAGAATGACAAAAAATTAAATATACTTAGAAGTTATAAAAACGATTTTATTATGAACACAAGAAACAAACTACAGCTTGGATGATTATGACCACAAGATACAGATGTTTAAATCAGGTTTAGGCACTTATAAAAGATGTTCAACGAGACGCCAATTTGATTGTTGCAATGCAAGCGTTCAAGCGCCGGTGCAATGACCGCCGGACGCGATAAAAGACACCAGAGTCTCAGGAATCCTTGCGCAGGCTTCAACAATTCCACCGTTGAGGTCTTTTTTGGAATGAATCATAGTTTCGCATACCAAACTCTTCAAAATGTCCCCAGAAGTTGAGATCTAGGGGCGTTATGCGGGACCATGGTAGCCATGTGATGTGGCCACCGCGGCCCTATGTAACTCCTTGTAACTCTTCAAGGAAGCATTTTAGACCTCACAGTTATTGAGAAAACAGTATTTATTTTAACGGTCCCAACCTTATGTTAAAGTTGTTCAACAAAGTGTCATTTACCATGATTATACGCTGGTATTTTCCTTGCATCCATAGAATAGAATAGAATAGAGTAAAATACAGTAGAGTAGAATTGGATAAAGTAGAATGAACTCTAATAGAATATAGCAACAGAAACAAGTCAAATGACCGTTTCTCGACTTGTCCCCAAGTTGCGCCGTCAGACACTCATCACGCACAGCCCATGTATGGCACCCTAGCAAACAGGGTGCAACGTGATGTAACTGATCAAGGAAAAATTCGTTTTGACGAGTGTTCATTCCCGGCCTTGATCTTACCGAGCAAGCAATCGTGTTAAGAGTAAATTTGCTCCGTAAAGAGTGTGTGAAAACTCTCCCACTTCGTGGGTCACATATTTTTTAAAACCATTATCCTACCCATCGTAGCGTTGAATAAAACAAACCAAAAAGCTTTCAAGAATATGTCCCCAAAAGCAGCCATTTTGCAGGTTTTTCGCAGTCTACACTCAGGTCATCTAAAAAACTAGGATATAAAATCATTAAATTTACCTTCAATGCTTATCGACGAGGGGTTCAGGAAAGCAACGCATCTCAATTTCATGCAGACATGACGTTTGACTTCTCGACGAAAATGAGAGTCTGGGCTCAGTACCTCGGCATACTCTCAGAGTTCGAATGAAAGTCTCATGCAATACACGGGCCTGGCATGTCTGCAAAATGTCCGAGCAATTGGACATAGCACAAGCGCCGTCTTAGGTCAATTCTCGGGTTGTTTTACTAATTGGCGTGAGCGTGGCTCACTGAGCCGGCATCGGTTGTCACGCTGGTGCGTTGGTGATGCCGAAAATTATTGAAGAGAATAGAGTGAATACGTACCAACATAAACGGCGTCTGTTTTCGGCAGGCTGTGAGGTATTGCTTATAAAAATGAAGCATGAATATCACCGACATAATTGTTACATAGCGGTGTTAGTGTTGACCGGTTGTGAGCGCTGCGGTCGGTGAAAACGATGATCGCGCGCTGATAATTTTCTATGGAACTGATGCAAGGTGTGCTCAAATTGTTCACATCGTCGGGACCATCATTAACAACTTGCAACTTTGCACAATTGCAGGGAGTCAAACATTAACTCTGCTCCTATCTAGTAACTGAATTAACACACTTCCTGCTAAAGGACTCACCGGTGGTCACTGAGGGATTTTCATAATGCTGCTGACTGACCTGCAGTCACCAACTAAATTTTTATAAATACTTAAAGCTGAATGAAGACACACTCCAGTTAATGTTTGCAATTTTCAAAATTGCTTACTACAAATAACTACAAATCTGAATTAAATATTGTACTTCAGTTTAACCCATCGCAATTTACGTGTTAATGAAGCATTATACATACATTAGCAACTTTACCCGAAATCAAGGGCACGCAACACATTCAGGGAATCACTTCAGAATTAAAAAGGAGAATTCGTCAAACTCCCGAGAAAGGACGTTTGCACCGCCGAACACATTCAGAACAGAGTTCCCAGATTATTTTTCTGGTAAAATATTAAAGTTTGGACATTTTTCGCATACAAAATCATCATAACACCAATTCACCATCCAGTAATCTTGTAGAGTTGTTAACTGATGAGATATGTTCATGGTGAAATTTCAATTTCATTAGTTGAAATCTAAGAGATTCATAGCAAAAGTCCAGTCTGGCAACCCAGACTCGCAACAATGTCCACGGAGCAACACACGCGCTCGACAGGCACGACTCAGCCGTCAGCCGCCACGCACCTCAGCGCAAGGGACAGCGACCAGACCTGGCCGTTTGAAGGAAGCTCACCTGAGTAGCACGAATATTTCGTCTCGCCTAACCTGTGCCATTCATTGCGTAAGAGGGTCCCATTTTGTTGATAAAATGTTGCATTATATATATACTCGTTCGTGCAAGTGTGAAAATTGGATATTTCTGAAAAGAAGTACAAACAAAGATAACGTTCCGTTTTTAAAGGCTTCAGAATTCATGTTACTGTTATTTTTAGAGTGCAGGTTTTGGGTTGACGAGATATACAACGCACGACACGGGCTATTCTGTTCTTGCGAAAACTAACGAGTTATTGTTTTGGGCGCCACCAAAAGAATAAAAAACCCGTGCAGTATACAGGAAATAAACGTCATATTTTACATGTATTTCTTTGTTACATATTGTACTTATAATTGGGCAACACTGGCAGATGCAAAACTTGTTCAAACGGACACGAAAAATGAGGGCGAGCGATGAAAGAGCAAATATTTTGTGCGGCGTGTCGGAAAGAAATCCAGTTTGGGAAGAGGAAAAATTTAACGAAAAAAATTATTTGAAAATGCTAATCACTGATAATACAAAATTATAATATACTAGTTTAATCTGAATTTCCCATTCTAAAATATGGGAAAACTCAAAAAAAAAAATAATGACAGGAGTGAAGAATCATTTGGTGAATGCAAGAAGCAGCATCAATTCAAGCGCAGCAAAACGTGCTTCGGGCCTGATGTACCGTTTTGCCAGGCTCTCCTGCTCGCAACACTTGCTCACCTGCTCGCTACACTTGCTCACCTGCTCGCTACACTTGCTCACCTGCTCGCTACACTTGCTCGCCTGCTAGCAACACTTGATCGCCTGCTTGCAACACTTGATCGCCTGCTCGCTACACTTGCTCGCCTGCTCGCTACACTTGCTCGCCTGCTCGCAACACTTGCTCGCCTTCTCGCTACACTTGCTCGCCTGCTCGCTACACTTGCTCGCCTGCTCGCTACACTTGCTCGCCTCATTTGCTCACCTGCTCGCTACACTTGATCGCCTGCTTGCAACACTCGCTCACCTGCTCGCCACAGCTGCTCACCAGCTCGTTACACTTATTCACCTGCTTGCCACACTTATCACTTGCCCGTCACACTTATCACTTGCCCGTCACACTTATTCATTTGCTCGCCACATTAATTCACCCGCCGCCACACTTGCTCACCTACCTCCCACCTTTCTGAGGTGCCCGGTATGTCCTAATGCCACTCTATCTTGCGCAGCTTCACCAGGCGATCACAGCTCGCTTTACAGTTAGCTTTGCGAGCGAAGAAAACCGTTGATTTTCAATGCAACAAAGAGGAAAATGCCCTCATGAATATGCATGGCTGCAATTAGGCAAAAATATCTCGCTATTCAATGACCTAAGATGAGCCCATTGCGGTGCCGTCCACTACGACCGTGCTTTCTGCATTTCACATGCAAAGTCCGGTACATTTCATACACGTTTTTTTTTACTCCTACACAACATAAAAAATGAAAATTCTTCTTTCGTTCATGCTAATCCTTACATTTTAAGTATTCTACTTTCCCAAGAAATTGAAGAGGCATTTCTTAAGCTACATTTTCGAGCTTATCGCGCAAATGGAAATCGTGGCTTGTGTAAATCCTTCAACTCAGGGCCGCGCGAGAGCCGAGTCCGGTCGTGCACTTGAGCAGGCAGCGCGTATCCTGTTGCTGCGGCAGGAGAACACATCCCGTAATGAGGCGCTCCTCGAGTTGCCCGACGCCAAAATGGAAATTGGGAGGCATTTCACGAGTGTTGGAGCAGGTCTTTGTCTCGCGGGAGGAACAATTACGGGAAAGGAGGTGAGAACTGGGAGGCGCCTCGCTAGCAAGTCACCGGCAAACCAAGTGGCCGGGACGTGTTCTCAGTGTCAGCTCGAACTTCGTTAGGAGCTTCCAGTGACAGCAGAGAGGCTGAAAGAGGCGCTTCGGGGCAGACAGCGAACTTAAAAAGGCTTTTTTTCCCCCTTTTTCGAGGTTTTCGTTTGCAAATGAGTTTTCGGAAAACAGTCGCAATTTTGAATATTAATGATAGAATGAGGAATGACGTTTTATACATTTACTAGTAAAATAAGACTTTTCGAGCATTTGCTCATCGTTGCCGGAAAAACTATAGAAAATTATCGATAAAACAAACAAAAAAAACTAAAAGACTCAAACACACTCAGTAAAATGTATTCTGAAAGGAAATGTTTAATTCGATTTTGCCTGTTTTGTCATTTATTTTTGAATTAGTATCAAATGACAAGAAACGTTTCAAAGTCTGATACTGTGCGTCCTTCATTTTCTTATACTGACCGAACGTTCCTCAGCTCATGTGTGACGAAGGCTACAATCTCGCATGAGATGTCATCAAACAAGACAACCCTCCAACACACATCCCTGCTCATGTACACAACTGCAACTGTAAACGAAGAAGTCAAGACCAACAATGGAAATTATTAAATATTGTGTGGTAAGTTAGCATCCTTTTGCATAGTTCTGTCAGTGTTTAGGGTGTGCAAGATTGTTCTTCACTGAGCAAAGCTGCAGTAAAATATATTGCTCACCATAAAAGACTTCTTCAATAACTTAACACGAGCAAACGATCGAAAATATTATTAAATTTCAATATTCACACAGCTTGAATGTACTGTAATGTTATTTTCACAGAGTTGAATGAAAGCTTCACAAATAATTTGTATTACTATTTAAAAACGCGGTGGCAATAAATTTGTAGAAAGGAACATATTACAAATGACTCAATATCATCACTCAGCTATATAGATAAATTCGTATCCGTCTTCCAAATAATAGCGCTGCGAATTTTACCATAATCAGAAGTTACTGGAAAGAAACAGCTACTAATTTTGCATTTTCCAGTCAATCTAGACAGCTGAGAGCCACAATGATGCATGACACTTCCAAAAGTATGGGGTACACTCGTACATTAATGCCCTTCAGGACACGAACACAGTAGGGCCACACAATCAGCAAAACTTTCCTGCCACGCACGCCTCACCGAGCACCACAGCTGTTCGTTCCTCGTACACGTGTGTCCTTGTCGCACGCTGGCGCCCCTCGCTCGACCCGAGCTGCAGGCGTCGCAAACAACACCCTTTTGTTGGATTGGGCCGTCATGGTGTGCAGTTCCCGAGGCCGGTGTTGCTGCTGATACCAGGAGTGCCGTTTATTAATCCTTGTTTTTTGAAAAAAAACATTCGTATCTTGGGAGAAAAGGGGCAAATGCTCGACTCAAAATGTGGGCCCTTGCTAGCTATACATTTTGACCTCATGTCCTTCAAACGGTGGAGGCTATCCAGTAAAAACTATTCACATTTTGAGGTAATATGTGCAAGAAGCCATTTTAAAATAACTTAATTCTCAAGTTTTTCTAGGAAAGTACGTGAGATATAAATGGAAACGAGCAGTAGTGCAAAGAGGCCAAGTCTGGCGAGTACGGTTTAGGTGAGGGAAGAGTTCCCAGCCAAATGCACAAATGGTGTTTCTGAGGCCTTCCGCTGAGTACGATGAGGCGCTGTCTCGCTGCAAAATTACTTTTTCGTGTCTTGCAGTACAATTCCGACGCTTTTCAATCAATGTATGGCTCAAATCGCGTTGTTGACGGTAGCAATCTGTATTCACTGTTTCACTTGCCTCTAGAAGATCATGGTACACCACATAATTCTTATCCCTCCAGAGGCACAGGAATATCTTTTACCTGGAGCAGTTCCGTTTTGCGGTCGACGTGGAATGTTGTCCTGGATAAATTAATGACATCTTGGCATTTTGGATTCTCGATTTAGATCCATTTACCGTTTCCATTTACTATTCGATACAAGAAAAACGATGTCTGCCGAGAAAAAACCATTGTTTGAAATCAGACATGTTTACCTCACAAAAACGTTATCCCGCCAACTTCAACTCGGTTGCACATCACTGTGGCGTCACCCATTGTTGGTCACTGAGGGGATTTTTATGAGGATGTTGACCGACCAGTAGTCACAAACTCAATTTTCATAAATACTCAATCAAAGCTAAATGAAGTTACGATCCATTTCAGGACTATAATTTTTAAAGTTATTCGCTAAAATTGACATTAATTTGAATTGGGTGTTAAACTTCAGTTAAACTTGTAGCAGTCAACATGTTATGGGTACCATCTGGGATTTTGACCTTTTTTCGTCCGATTCGCTTGAAAATTGGTCAGTATATGTATTTTTTGCAAGTAAACTTTTTGTACTCCTGTCATTTTTTCGATCTAGGCCATTTCTTATTTTTTATATTTTAATAAAAAATGAGTTTTTTGATACGTTTTTACGTATATTTCAAGACGTATCTCCTCATTGAATTTTGATGCTAGAACAAAACCAAAGACAGTTTTAGAATCCTTGGAACATTTCTAACAAAGTTATTCAATTCAATTTGAACATTTTGAAAAATTTTTTGTGATACGCGAAACTTTATAACATTTCAAACAGTTGTTATAAAGTTTCGCATGTCACAAAAAAAATTTCAAAATGTTCAAATTGAATTGATTAACTTTGTTAGAAATGTTCCAAGGATTCTAAAACTGTTTTTGGTTTTGCTCTAGCATCAAAACTCAATGAGGAGATACAATTTGAATGGTTTAAATGTATTGTTATTCATGAGAGGCAAAAAAAATATACTATTGAATTGCAATTTCACTGAAAATTTATGTACATGAATGCAGTTTCTTTGATCAATTTTTATGTGCGAATAATGTGCAATATTTTCCTTGTAAATTTCAATGTAACATAAGAAATATTGTGCATAAAAACATTTAGAAATATATTTTATTTGAGTACTCACCATGTAGCTCACATATATAGGTCTGGGATTTTCAACTTTTGTCGTCCGATTTGCTTGAAAATTGGTCAGAAAATGTATTTTTTTTTAAGTAAACCACTTTTACTCATGTCATTTTTTCGATTTAGGCCATACTTTTTTTATAATTTTTTTTAAATAAAAATAAGTTTTTTCACCCATTTTTATGTATATTTCAAGACGTATCAACTCATTGAATTTTGATGCTAGAACAAAACCAAACACAGTTTTAGAATCCTTGGAACATTCCTAACAAAGTTATATATAGTTGCATTCAAATTTGAGAAAACCAAAAAAATTTTATGGATCCAAACCCAAAAATAATTGTTTGAAATGGTATTGTTGTAAGTTTCGCATATCACAAAAAAATTTATTCAAAATCTTCAAATTGAACTGAATAACTTTGTTAGAAATGTTCCAAGGATTCTAAAACTGTTTTTGGTTTTGTTCTAGCATCAAAATTCAATGAGTAGTTACGATTTGAATGGATCCTTTTTCCGCAAAAAAAACATACTCAATTTTTTATGATTTTGACCCTCTTATGGACCCCCCCTGGGGGGGTTCTGGTGTCCGTAGCGCCATAATATTTCATGGCACAATAACCCATACCCTAAGGATCCTTTTTCGACAAAAAAAAAATTTGAATCAGGGGTGCCGCGGGGGCCCAATTTGGCCTCAGATGGTAACCTTAAACAATGCAGCATACCTGTTATCGCTGCTGCCAACTAAACAAACGGGGTTTCACACAGCAATTGCTATAATTTTATCAAATCAAGGAATATCATTGATAAATAATTTCCATATCTAATGGACTAAAGCTTGATGCAGCTGCGCGCTTTACCCAAGTCAATAAGTGTCCCTAGCTCAACGTAGAACGAATAGGTGGTAAAATGATGCTAGAAAAGTATTAACTTAAACACTATATTACCCTAAAATAGTTTCCAACCAATGCGAAAAACTTTTCTAGTATAGCAGACGTCGCGAATATTTGGTATCAAAGTTTCCTCTTACTTTATTCCTTATTGTGTCAGCTTCAGGGAATGAGATAAGCCAAAGACAGCGTTGGACACGACATGCAACGGAGCTGAGTTCCGTGAAGCTCGAGGGAAACAGGCTGGTCAGGCTGGACTTTCAGACAATTCAAGGAGTCGTACAGGAGCAGCAGGCAGCTCAAAATCTTCGAAATCGACTTGCCTCACTTGCTCGCTTTGAAAAAATAAAGCTGAAAGTCGTAGCGCAATGGTGGAGTAAATTGTTTGAAAATCCAACTTTTGAATGGCGGGAGACGATGTGCAAATAGTCGAGTATCCCTGTCAAGCGTGCACGGAGAATAATTTTATCACAAAACCGACACACTTTTGTTTATCAAGTTGTCACAAAACCAGCGCACAAAAGTGTGTCAACAATATATATTATCAGTCTGTGTATTATGACACACTGTTGTGCGTCATGGGATAACACGACACACTCAAGTGTGCAAACCAAGTCACACTAAGCGTAAGTCAATTTTATTTCACATTAACATTTCATTTTCTCAGGCTGCCCACTGATTACACTAATATAGACAACGTCTAAGAATAAGAAGAGAAATTAGCGAAGGTATTAGGATTTTTAGGGGAAATTGTACTCCATTCAGAAAATCTAAACACAGTTCGGATTTCTGCAAAAAATTTTGAGCCCTTTGAAACGTGAATATGTGATTCAACTCTCTCAACCGCTTTAATATGTGCCCAAAGGAAATACTCCAATGTGTGTCAAAATATTTCAGAATAACCGTTTGACACCAACACAGGTGTGTCAAAATTTCTCTCTGAGGGGTAACGTAATCTAGGTTTATATTGGTTTTCTTACCGCCGTCTTTACATTTTGAAGCATCAAGTTAGAAAAACTTGAGTCAAACAATATTGGAGGTACACCACGATATCTTGTCAACGTTCTGCTCGTGAGTACACCACACCACTTGTCACAACACACCACTCCACGCACCCCGTCACATACGTTCCACTGCAGCACACCCCGCTGGCCACACCGCCAGCCCTTCAATGTGCGCTCGGAAGCTCAATTCCTGAAGCGGGGAGGCCGTGGAGGCACTTCAAGCCTACCTGAGCACCCTCGCAAATTCACTTCGACGTTGCCGGGCTACTCTGTCTCACATTACACGGCATCTATGCCATACTGAATTGAAATACAATCTACTATGGTTCATACACTAATGTGGAAGTATAAGAAAACATTCATGCACAGACATTTTTTAATGTAATATACAATATTGCTTTTAGATTATATTTTACGATAGTTTAAGCCTCCGTAACCACAACGAAGGTGCACAAGAGGGGCCTCCATACTCTGCGCACAGAAAGAGCGCAATCGAAAGAAGTTTACCTAGAAAGGCAAAACTTGAAAGAAGTAATTGGAGCTGGAAAATGGACAGCAGTAAACTAAAAAAAGATCGCTCGTGTCAGAACATAAAATCCATTCTATTTCAGCATAAGGAAAGCCTATCTAACCATTAGGACCTTGCATTTTCTCTGAAGGTGAGCCAATTCCCAAACACAATAGCTGTGTCCCCTTGAGGGGATCTCAGTGTTGTAAGACATTGAGAGTAACTGTAATAGTAGACGCAATGAATCTATGAAACCCAATCACACGAGCACAGCAAAACTTAAAGTGAATTTACAGACGCCTTCTGGCCTGCCCATGTAGACGCTTGGAACATTCTATAGTTGCTTCACACTATGACAAATTGACAAGTAGTGAAGCAGATGCTCAGCATTCGGTGAATGTCGCTTACGAACACAACGAAAACGGCAAAGGAAGACCGATTTTGAGGAATACATTTGGCAGCCTCTGAGGTTTGACCATTTTCGAGGCCGGCAAAATTTAAAAATGCGTCACGGGCATCCATTTGCTGTCATACACATTTAACTGTATTTAATGAATTGGAGTTATACTAAGAAGCATAAACAATTTGACTGTAGACTGGAGTGTCGAGTCAGGAACAGGAACACAGATTAGCCGAAAGCGACAGACTTTGACATTGAATAAAGGAAAAAGAATATCAACAGAAGAAAAAATAAACTCCAGCGGAAGTAGTTCACATTATGGCCATCCGGAGTGACAACCACGCGAGTTCATTGTATTCATTTAACACAGGCTCCTTTTGTGCAGGAGTTTCTCAGAGACAACAGCACGGTGCAGTTAACTGGACGATGCAGATCTGATTTCAGACACATTGTCGGGCCCAGCTTTAGCCTCGTCTCAACAGAAAGGATATTTTTCCATCTGAAACGCGTACTGTATTCCTAAGCCTCGACCGAGTGTCTTTTTATACCCGCACAGCGCAAAGCTTATATCAGGCGAAACTCTTACAGTACGCTCTGCAAATGCAAACACCTGGAGCTGCATCATCAAACAATTTACGTCATCGCGCAGCCGTCCAATAGGTAGCATAAGTATTCTAAGTTAACGTAGGACTTCACCTCCTCGCTGCACTGCTACGATAAAATGAATTGTGTGAAAATTCGGCCTTCGATGCAAATTCTAAAAAAAAAATTGTGTGCGTATCAAAAGGCACTTGAAGTTCTCCGTGCGTATCATAGCTACGCGCTTCCCACACGCACGGCCGCTGCTCAATTACAAGGGCGGACGCGACAAGTGGAGTCCATCATAGGGAGGTAATGAGAGCGCAGGGGGGTAATGACTGTTACAGGTGGGTAATGCGGGTCTGCCTGACAGCATTTGACAGTCGACATGTGAGGTTAGACGAGTTAAGGATGCGTGAAACCTGCGAGGTGGTTTGTGTTTTTAGGGAGTGTAGTCTGGGGTGTGTGTACTGGACCGGGGATGTGGGGGAGAAATTGGGGTTGTGCAGTAACTGGTGGTACATCAAGGCACGATGGTCTGCTTTCTATTGTATGAACACCTAATGCTCATGAAATGCTGATGCAATCCAATAAATAAATAATACCGCCAATTGAAAATACAAACAAAAAAGTAAAGTCATCTACAAGAATAGTGCTTCAAAAATACAGCACAAGTCACTAACGAACTTATGACGCTGTGTATCGTCGGCCAGAAATCCATGAAAGTGTTATATAGCAAACACGAATTCACTTTCATCGGACAGTAAGTGATTCCAAGTTGTACGGACGAGTTTCCCTCATTTTCGAGGCTGTGGCACGCGGCCTCTCGACAGTTCAAACGAAATAAAATTCTCGTAAATCATGGGAGAGCAGAAAACTTCAACTGTGGAGGCGCTGTTACTAACAGATTAACACAGATGAAAAAGCGATGGCAGTACAACGTAAGTGCGCGCAGATTATCTTTTTCAAATTCAAACAACAATCCTTGAAGATACACCATCACTGTCAGTAAAACGACAGGAAACAATTTTTCATAACTTACCCTAAAAAAATTCAGTGATAATGAGAACAGAATTAATTTAAGGTTGTGCTCAAAGGGATCGGTGAAATGATCTGCAGAGCGCAGTGCGGCGGGAGTGACCCCGAGCCCTGGCGCTAACCCTGCGCAGCTCCTGCATATTCATGAAGTGTTTCGAAATTTCATTTCTATTATCGCACTCGCTCGCGCTGCTCATCGCGCTGCGAAATTGAATTCGAAATTTATTTCATCGGTGCTCTGTTTTAAGCTCTCCAACTTAAACGTTCGAGAATTTATGGCCCTAATTAAGAAAACGTTTGATCGCACTCAAGAGTGAAGAAGAGGAGAGCGAGTGCAGCATCACGACACAAAGTTAATGAATGCATGAGGACGGTGTTCATTCAACAGGACTCGAAAGTCCCGAGTTTATTGAGCGAAACTTATGAGCGAACTGTGAGTTTCTCTGAATTAATAGAGCCATGAAGCTGAGCTGCACCGCCATGAATAATGCAAATAAGAAGAAAAATATGTCTTCTCACGACTAGCATTAGACGGTGATTTCATTCTGAAATGGACCGAGCTTAGCGATCCTCCATATCCCACTTAAGTGCGGCGGTCTCTCACAGCTCCAATTATCACTCCCGCAGAGTGGTCGCGTTCGAAACAAGATGACCAAAAATAGCTTCATCGAAGAATCTTGTGTCTTGCACACAGCTGGCCCTACAATTTGAAAGAACGAATTTCTTCTCGAATGCGTAGAAGAAAGTTCCTGAAGGCCACTAATTCACGCCCCCGCGCTGATTTAATCATGGCCGACTCTGGTGTGCGCATGCGCAGCTCCGCTCCGTGGGAGCCAACGAGTCAAACAACGCTCAATCAGAAGCAGCAAGCATGCGTGAGAACAAACCATTCCCCAAAACACGGAGATCACACTGGGAAAACGAAACGAAGCGTGGTCAAAAAAGTGGAAATTCAAAACTAGTTATGAGAGCTAAGTTCTTAGACGGTTAGGAAATGTTAGAGAGTACGAAAAGATAAAACTAATTTGTGAGCAAGTGTTGGCAATAGTTCAGCAAGACATGTTAATAACAGAATTGCCAAAAAGTTTAGAACACTTTTACTTGTATCAAATGAATTTCCATCAACTTTCAAAAGTTGAATTTGTTACATCAATTTTAGGTTCAAACCCGCACTTTTTTCTGTTATCCTATAATCCAGAGTAATTTAGAAAGTAAGAACCAAGATGTAGCTTTCGAAAGAATCATTCAAGATTTTGACCGTGACATAAGTCGCCTGTTACATGGAGGGAATTTAATAATGCTCTTTACCGACCAATAGTCACTAATTTAATTTTTATTTATACGTAAAACTAATAAAGGCACGATCCAGTTGGTGTTGGCTATTTTCAAAATTGCTTACTACACTTGACTTTAATTTTGCATTAATCTTGAACTCCTGTTTAACCTATCGCAGTGAATGTGTCAACCCAGTAAAAACTTTAGTAAATGGGAAGTTGACCTAATATTTATCTTTTACCTTTCCATCCAAGGAAATAATTCTAAATGCCGCTAAATAATCCTGGCTATGGCTCTAATGCCGCTGTAGCTACCATTTGCACGCGCACAAAGATTGTCCCTCTACTCGCCGGGCAGGTGAATGCAGACTCTAGATATTTTCGCTGCTTTCTGGGAAGATAAAGTAAAAAAGTTCGTTCTGGTATCTTCTGAAGTGCGAGGAGAAGAACTAACGAATGCAAGTGCAAAATTATATTTGGGCAATATTTCTTAGACGCTCACGCTTACAAACAAGAGAAGTCAAGGAGCCGTGCAAGGGAGAAATATTTAATGCCTCACGAAATTAATGTCGGGAGCCTGTCGTGCATGCGCACGCACGCGAGCTGCAGCTCCGCATCACATGCTGACAGTACCAGCTGTGGACATGAAACTGGCAGCAGCAGCAGCATCGCTGGCAACGGCAGCAAAAACATTATTTAAAGCAATAACCTCCGATACAACACAAGCAACAGAAACACCAGTTGCGTTAGCAGCAGCAACGTCTGATGCAATAGCAGCAGCATCATCAGCTGCAATAATGAAGAAAGGTCTTCAAAATGACGCGTTGCTTAGCTCTCTATAGCAGCCGCTGCTGACCAGCGACCCGTGAAGTGCCCACCGGTCACCAAATAAGAATTCGAAGCTATAGCAACTGCCATCATAAAGAGAAGAGAAGCTTCAAGGGTTAAGGATTTCCCTCCCTTTGTGTGTTCTCACGTCTTACTGCATACCGAGAAATCACAGCTACCTCCGGCGGTATCAAAGGAGTTTGAACGAATTGCAGCGTTTATAACCGGTGCACAGCAACATCAAAAGCACACGAATCACTGGACAAGTAAAATATCCAGCAACATCGGTTTTGAAGGAAATTCAGAGGACATGCGATCCAACAACACTAACGGGACGCACGGGACACAGGAGGCTTGCGAGCAACATGGAGAAAGGCTCGCTGTTCTGATATCAACTGCAGGAGCTCAGGCGAGCGGGGCCAAAATATGAAGTGCTCACAGCAACCAAGCGTGAACCTCCACCAGCATGCAGGGGCCCACAGCTGCGAGTGGAGGTGTCAACTGCACCAACGCAAGAAACGGAATATGGGAAAGTATTTCCGAGCTCTGGTGCTTAACTCATTATCCCTTTTCAAATAGAACAACGGAGCGCATGCTTTTCACGGAGAAATGCAGAGATTAATTTTACTAAAAAGAAAAATTGAACGTGTGTTATAGGAGAAGAGCTTGTGTCAATGAATGGATCTGAGCATCCTTGCGATTGACTTCTTCTTCATTTGTTCCTTGAGTGAAACATTGCTTCTTATGTAGAGTCATTGTGCTCTCCTGTCCCGCGATTGGTGAGCTCTCAATTGAATAAATAAATTACCCTTCTTTGCGAGTGTTTTAGTTGATCTTAAATGTAAGTGAATATTATATGCCTTCCCAGTTTCGACACTGGCTACAATAATTATTGCTGTTCTCATTCGCTTGCAGGTTTCACGAGCACCAAACTCTTTTAGAACTTGACTGTTTTCTATTAGATGTCCAAAAACTTCGTTCATGTTTATCCTACATTATGCAAACTTTCAGCGAAATTAATATTTTCCTCAAAGAACTGGCAATTCAAACGTCTCTTTCCCATGAACCACAAGCGCACTATGGACTAAGATTTATGCCCTGGCACTTGTTTCTTATTAAAATAGCAAACTCTTGCGGTGAAAATGAGAGAACATTGACAGAAGTTAAAGAAGTTTGATGGCTTTGTCTCTAGCATTTGCCTTTCGAACCAGGACTCGACCAAACGCAGAAGTAATGTCAGCAAAGAAAGCTTAAAACGCAAATGATCATGAGTACAATTTTTAAGATTACACTAGTCTGAACGTATTGGTATTAACCAAGCCTTTTTCTCTTTTAGTAGAGTGGCTGAGTATCATTGACATGATGCTCTCACATGCAGGGAATGTACATGATAGGGGTTCCCCAGGCCCCTAGTCACGCCCGAGCTTTAAGGCCTTATTTTCCTCTCGTTTAGTGCCTGTTTAGTTTAGTTTGAATGCAATCTTACATATTCTTGGTTTGAAACTGATAGCTTTTACGCAGGTACACTTTGCATAGCTACTTGCATTCTGAGGTGTTTTCTCTGATGCAGTATTTTACAATACTCTAATTTGCCACTAGATGGCTCTATCTAAGATGTAATTACCTGTGAGCAAGAGCTGTTTAGAACTCACTGTACAAGCTTCCTCGGAAAGTACAAGTTTATCCTACAGCTCTCTGTCGTCATGCTGGATTCGTCGATAAAAATATTCAAGCATTCTGTTCTCGGTATTTGAGCAATCTTATAAAGGCGCATCACTATTGATTTAACGAATTGTTACTTTGTGATATCAGCATGCAGAATCCTGTGATGAGTAATACGCAAATAATCTCCGCGTGAGGTTTAATATGTTGGAAGTTGCTAAGGAAAATAGTAAAATTTAGCTAAACAAAGTTTACTACAGTGGTGTGTCTCAAAATATTTTGTAGCCGAAGAATTTAATTTAATATCCTTTTTGTAAAATGATGAATTAACAGCTGTTGAGCATGTTTTTCTGTAATTTCTGCTGAAAGTCGATACGAAAAGAATCATTTCACCTACGACCATGAGTGGTAGTAACTGTGCATGGTTGATCTCAACTCGATGCTGCCAAAGACTGACCCTGCGATGTCAGCCTCTGTGCTGCCACGGACTGACCCTTGCAACAGGTTAGTCTCCTACATGAGTATTGAACTAAGTTGGATTGTGTCAAAATTCATCACTTTAGGAGAATGTAGCTTGATCAAAATCTGATTGATGCAGTATTTCGGACAATAATAATGAATACAAGGCTGATTTTGCAGCAAACGAGGGTACCACAGCAGTAACTCTATCTCTTAAATCTACAGCAGGACTTTGTATTCTATTTTACTTCAGCTGTATCAGCATGAATGAACAGAACACAGTCAGCACACGAAGCGCTCGTAGAAAATCCTATATTTTACATTTCTTGTAAATTGTGCAAGAGTACTTGAAGGCTACAACGAAACCGAGCAACCAGTTATCGAGAAGCCCGAACGAAACGATACCAGCGGAGGACTCCCACTAAGAAGCCGTATTCACAACGTAAGTTACGCTGAAGTACCTTCAACTAAAACATTATTTATGACACAGGCTTTCGTGGAGGAAATTTCCAGGAAAAAATGCTCATAAATAATGACGGCCGTGATCGATGGCGGCGTGGAGCGGTGCAGGACGCTAATGACGGAGCGCAAGAGCATCTTGATGCGCTTGCGAAACGTAAGCGCTCGTGGGATCGCTGCCCCCCGGCGGCAATGATTTATTCCTCCACTGACGGGCGCAACTGTTGAACTGTGTTTATTCATTTCTCTTCCCCTTTATTCATTGCATTAAAAACGGCGAGTCACGGTGAAATAAAGAGAAATTAGCATTAAATTTAACTTTAAATTTAATCTTGAGACGCATTAAAGCCAATGCAGTGCTAGAACACGTGCAGAGCTAGGACACGTGCAGAGCTAGAACACGTGCAGAGCTAGGACACGTGCAGAGCTAGAACACGTGCAGAGCTAGGACACGTGCAGAGCTAGAACACGTGCAGAGCTAGGACACGTGCAGAGCTAGAACACGTGCAGAGCTAGGACATGTGTGGAATTAGGACACTTACAGAGCTAAAACGTTTATAGCAAATTTTATCAGCAATTTTTACTTAGCAATAGTGCATTGAGCTGTACTGTGTTTCTCGCATGTTTTCTTTTCGACGGCTTAACAGCAGTGTAATTTAAGTTAGGGAAGAGAGTACGACTAATTCATGGAATAACACATTACACAGTTCACAATAGATAACTTCGAAGCTTTAACAATGTCATTCATCGAAGAGGCTCTGTTTGATAATTCACACGCGAATATGCAATATTTCATTTAAAAAGTTCGTATAATAATAATAATAAACTCAGTTAACGACAACTTCGGTCAGAGACTATTTAGTTGTCGCTTTGGTATTTCTACCAAAGGTTGTTTTTCATAGTTA
>JACJUY010000365.1:108175-122785 GCA_014220935.1 Platorchestia sp. MABIK
GCGTTGAGTTTCGTTGCGTTTGGTAAACAAGAACCAGTGTTATTTTAACAACAGGGAAGCCTACCTAACCGTTAGCTCGGGCCCTCACATTGTCCCCCTGGGAGCGCTAGTTCCCATAGATACAATAGTTGTACCCCCCTGAGGGGTATAATTTAGGTTTTCATCGACATGTATTCTGATTATTGTCGCTCTCGTACTCATAACCTACAGATGTGTGTGCCTGATTCTTATTTATATTGTGGAAGAGCTGCGGTCATATCGTTTAACATGAGGAGTTATCTCCAAGTCAAAAATAAGGCGAATTTTACTAATGTAAGCCTCCTGAATATTGGTGAATTGCTACGTGAATAAAAATTAATTATCATATTACAGTAACAAGTTTTTATGAATAGTGTGTTTTTTTATTAGTTCAAACACACGTTAAATAGCCTCTTTTGATTAAAAAAGATATCGTCAAAAATACTACAGAGTCTAATTCACTAACTAAAAGATCAAAGTATATGACCAGAAAACTCCTGAAACCTGCATCACTAAGAATTTAGGGTTCGGACGAGCGCGGAGCGGAAATTCAATGGAGTACGCAAGCTGTTCTGAAAATGCAAAATCATCCTGAAAAATGCTATCAAAAATTTTGTATTACTGAAATTTATTTTGAATTAAAAGTCGCGCTCATATCGAGGGTATCAATAATGGAATGGTTAGAACCACGGAGTCATTATGTGTCATGTTTAATTCCGTAACCTTGGATCTTATTACGTCGAGTTGGTTTGATTTAATTACGTTACAACGCTACGAGCGTAAGCATGTTTTGAAATTTCTAGATATTTGTGACTCGTTGCTCAGCATTTTATGCTTCATTTTTAGGGTCACCCTTAATCATATTTTCTTCAACTTCTTTGGCTAATAATTTTCCCCTCGATTTTGCTAAAGACTTGAGTGGCCATGAGGTTGATCCGCCACAACATTAGTTTCTGTTAGTTTTATTCAATACGCTTTCAGATATCCCTCCTTGAGAAAATATTATTTATCCAATCCTGAGAAACCTTATGAATTCTGAAACACCCTAAACAGAATTCAAACCCAGCTGAGCTAAGCTACTTATAAGAGAGCAATAATTTAAAGCTTACTACCTCGGAATGTCAATCTCACATAAAGTTGCACCGTAATGTCAATCTCGCGTAAAGTTGTACCGTATTGTCGACTCTGTCAGAGAAATATAACTTGTAAGACCAGATTCCACAGAGCGGGCAACTAGCTCCAAACTTGACTTAGACCAGAATACTTCGGACTACAGGTTAGTAAAGCGCAACCATCACTTTCAGTCCTATATAAAAATAATAAATTCGGCTAGCCCATAGAAATGTAGAGGGTGATCGAAAAGGCAACAAAACTTTTCATGAGGAAGCAGAGCGCTTTGCGCGAAAGTAAAGCATTTTGCATAAAATTGGGACATTTTTTTACGAGAACACGGCATTTTCCACAGGAGTCAACGATTAACAGGGAAACAGAAAGTCTTCCAGGAAGGCAGGAGGTCGCTCAAATTGAGCCTCGGACCCGAAGTGAGGAATCCGACAGCGTCTGTGGCCGGTCATTAGAAGGCAGGGTCGTGAGGAGCTCGCAGCTGCCGCACTCTTCGGTCAGCCCCACATAATTACCCCAATATAACTGAACGGAAAAACTATTCTCGAATCAAGTGAAGGAAGGACGGCTCGGAATGAAAAGAAAGCTCCAGCGATCATGGAATATAAGTGCCCTGGCTCCTGAGTACGCACGACATCCGCGTTATAGATACGGTCAGAAATGCCAGCGCAGCTCGATCCGAGTGCCGCGCCACCGTAGGACGGATGGAAACGCATCGCTCCATGTGAGGTAGCTGTGAAAATGATGAAACAAAAACTACATACTATTTCTGTTCTTGAAAATACAACAGTGCTAGAGGCAACTCAGATTGCATCTGTTTTGACCTTACAAAAAACTTTTTCGTGAAATACCGCTGTGTTGCCTCTAGCGATGGAAGGCAAAGGCTAAGTATTGGCAGTTCGGAGTGAGTACAGGGAAGCCTCGCGCTATACAACAAGGATTGTCACATCAATACCTGTTTGCTGCACCAACTTCTGCTATGGTGAAGCCCTGACGGTGCTAGTGCCCTAAATCGAACAACGAACTGCAAGAAATGTTTGCATGCCTGCGCGAAATCAGCCCTTAAAGCGCTGCCTTGCTACAGACTTGTGAAAAGGATCTGAGGAAAACGGCTGCGGCAGGCGGACGATCAATTTCGACAGCAGACGTGGAGATTTCGAAACGGTTTACATCGTCGTAGCAGTACAGTTTCCAGCGCAAGTTCTTCAAAGTAGATTTGGCTGCTGTAAGTGCACACCAACAGCACGCAACGCAACCTATTTAACCTAGATGAACGTAGGCTGCAAGCTGAGTCGATAAGACGGCTTTACGCATTAACTGCTCGTTGACCCACCGGTGCTCAAAGAGATTTCGATTATGAACTTGAATCTCTCGTGATCACAAACTGCATTTTCCTTTATACCAGACCAAAACCTGATGAAAATGTTTTTGAATTAATGTTCTGTCCATTTAAAAGTTGACCGTTGAAAAAGAGTCTAATTGGAGTTGAATCATAATCACTTTCAATCGTCGCAGCTAACGTGTTCCGTCATTTCAAAATTCGGCCTCTGGGACAGCAAGCAGGAGACTTGACCCTGAACCTTGCATCGCAACTCATGCATTGCAGCCTAGAACCACGGAGAGTCTGACGTAAGGCAGCATTAGATCCACTTCAAGCTCATCGACTCTCATTCCAATTACAGAAAATCAAGATGCCACTTTAGAGCATCGGTAAAAATTGTTAAACACCATGTAAGTTTTATTTAACTATGCAAAAACCGAAACACACCTGAACACTGATGGTTGTGTTGTAGATGAGAGGCAAAAGAAATTTACAACTCTTGCAGCGGACTTGTCATATTTGCAGTAGCGGCTATCAACTTACAATGAAATGCTGACACGCACGGACACTTCGATTTGAAATGCAAATATCGTAGTCCAGTTGACTTTGACGCATTTCAGGAGTTGATTTTGACGCATTTTTGCACTTCAATGACGCATCTGCTACGACATGACGACCCACATTAGACTACAGGAGCGCCTGACAATTTTACAAGCTTGAAAAAGACAGAAAGAACACATAATCTTGCGAGATATCAATGGACGATGTTTCTCTGAACCGAAATATCCTCTTAAAAGATGGTTGCATTCAAGTCAATTATAACAAAACTGTTAAATAGAAAACAAATAGAAATCATATAAGGTAAATATGTGAACTGCATCGATATTAAAAACAGATCATCAACGGAGTACAAGACGAGTATTTTTCGAAATGAAATGATGAATAGATTTACTTAACATCGAAATAAATGCTCTGAAGTTATCATTATTATTACTCTTATTATTATAAGAGCATGAAATTAATTTCACAAATTCCAAAACATTTGACATTATTTTAGTGATTCACTTGACGCTCAAGCTCTGAACGTCACATCTTGAATGCAGCAGTGTGCCTCTCTGGAGCGTGCATGAATGTTCGATAAAAATGCGATTACAAGGAACTTTTCAAGGCGGTGTAGCGTTTGAATGAAGGGTTGACCGTCCCTCCTTCAGTGTTGACATGAAACATTTCAGATCCAATAAAGTGTTGGGAATATGACAGCTCTTCAAAGACGCGAAGTTAAGGAAAGAGAAAATAATTAAAAAAATATTAGGGAAAATCACATGAAGATATGTCAGGTAAACAGTAAGGATGAGGATGAAATTAATCATGAAAAAAAAGGAAAGCTGGGGCGAATGCTCTGGAAAGTGGAAAGTGAGGAAGGTCAAAACAGGTGTGCGGGTGCCATGTCTATCTGCATTCGGGCGTGCAGCGCCTCCCGTCTACTTACAGCGCCTCCAAGGTCTCTCCGACTGCCTTCAGGTCGCTGCAGGCTCACAATCTCGAGGGAAATTCCTGAAATACTCAAACTGTAGCCTCAACGTTGTAGATTAGAGTAGATTCTGAATTAGTTTGAGCCGCCCTCACCAAACCTTAACATTGCAGCAAAATAAATGAAAAACACTCGCTGTAAATTTCGACTGTCGTTTAGGATTATAATTAAACACCTGCGCGTTGTTCTTGACAAATACAGCAATTGTCGTCGAGGAAGCACAACCCGTGAGGCAGAGACTTGCATGACTCGCGCACTCCTAACAACATGCGTGCGCTGACTGAATAATTAGGTTTCACCGCCTGCACTAGCGATCAGTGCAACACAGCGACAAATTATCTGGCAACCGCTGGACGTGTGACTGCGTGTGCTGGACATTGTCAGGCCCGGCCGCATGCTTCTCAATAATTTATACGGAGACATCTATTATTTTTCAAACAACCGTTTTCCTGGCACACAGAGCAGTCTGGGGATAATTTCTGTTGTTTGAGATAGTCAGACATTTTAAGGTTACCATGGCAATGATTGTTCATAATTTCGGCATGGAAATAAACCGCAATTTTCTCAGGCTCACAAGACGGTGATTATTTGTACTTTTGCTCTGAAAATAAATTACTGTCGAAGTTTTCCCCAGGCCTGCATCTTTCAGCACAAAAATATTTGACACTTAGATTATGTATAATGTTGTTTAAGGCCTCCCACAACAGAGTATTCCTGAAAGAAAAAGGCACTATTTAGTTAGAATTGGATGGTATTAAGGGAACGAGGAATTCATGCATAAAAATTAACGAGGAATGTAAGAGCATACAAAGAAGTTCATGAAACAAGAAAATAATTGAGAAGAAAAAAATGAGCATTTGACACTTATCTCTACGGAACAGTGAAGCTCAGTAACAGAAATTAAAGGAAAACAGCTCACCGTCATTATCGCACGTCTCATGCGTAGGTAACCAATGTACAATGCCGCTCTTAAAGATATGGAATCCAAAATTACTGTGTTTTGGCACCAGAGTTTTTTGCACTTACTCATCAGTAATTCGCATTTCTTGAAATGTAATCAAAGAGACCTTTTGACGTGACAACGTAAGAGTAGGAAAACGGATTTGGAATTCAAAATTCCAAACAGAAGAAATATGGCTAACTCGACAACGACATTCTTCATCGCAATGAACAGAGTAGAATTTTTCAACTGTTTCAGTTTGAAGCGTGAGTAAAGAAACACACCAATCTCTATCGGACGGACTCAGATTATGCTAATCGGAGTCATCGGGAGCGGCCACTTCAGAGAGCAAACGGTGTCGGGTTCAAAATGCTTTCGATGTGTTTAATTTCGATGTGTTTAAATTAATTCACACAGTTTGACAAGCGCACATCCTACGAAGGAGATGTTAGAGGACCGAAGTGGCAGCTGCAGTCCTGACCCCGGCTGGGCGAGGTGAACAAACACCGCCCGCATGGGAACGTCATTTGCATGGAAACTGCAGGAAATTTGGTAGCGCAGCGAATCAGGCAATCGTTCATTGAAATTAATGAAGAGTCTCGCTCCGGCAAACCAAGGTAACGACTGATGCCCCAGATACGCTCGCCCAGCACCGAGACCGCTGCAGGGGAAGCTCGCATGCGAAAAATCTCGCACGAGAAGTGAACGCTTCGTTGAGTTTTGCACTTCTCTGTTAAACGTTGATTCATTTAATTGACCACCGATTGAATGATGACTCATGGAGATTGGCTGAGGCACTTCCATGAACAAGAGCATAGGCTGGCCCATCAAGCGTCTGAGCGCAGGTGCTGGAGACGAAATTTGACGAGGTTGACTTGCTTAAATTCAAAAGTATCGTTCGCGCTTCGCTGGCTGCGGAGGGAAGAGAGATCGTGCAAGACTCACACTGAACTTTTTATCCTCAGCCAGCAAGAAAGAAATTCCACCGTAGGTGTATAATTTGAATTGAACTGCAGGTCGTCATGTCAACTATTGCAGCTCACCAGAAATACGGCGCTGGCCGCTGAAGCTGTAAAGTCTAGAACCGAGGTTACATACTACGAATAAATTGATAACTTGCAATACGACCAAGAACTTGTGTGCACGCAGTGTAGCCTGTGCCCAGCCGTCAGATGTGCCACAGAAGTCAGCCCAGATGACAGTAATTGCACACAACACTGAAACAGAGCTTGGGATCGGGGAGCATGATTCCAGCAGTGATGTGGCACTTACAGCAATACACATGCTGCAACGTCACTTGTAGCTCAAAGATACCAGCAATGTTACTGTGCCTGCAGTACTACGACGCCTGCAGTACTACGACATCTGCAGCACTACGACATCTGCAGCACTACGACATCTGCAGTACTACGACACCAGCAATACTACGACACATGCAGTACTTACCTCTTCCTTTGGCACCAGCAACATTCGTCAAAACAGCCAGCTCCTGTCACCACTCACCAGAGCGTCTGCAATTGGAAAGTCTGCCTTCTCGCTTCTCGCTCCAGCAACGCCAATACTCGGCACCCAGGCTCTCAGAATGCTTTCTTGCAGTTCATAAAAACTGAGAGAACTTCAATCTCAAAACGATTAGAATTCCAAACAAGTCGTAAGTGCCTCGTTGAGAGACACGAAACTTGGAGGGAAGATGGAGGGGATGAGGGGATGAGGGAAAGGAGGGAAGTAGAGGATGGGGAGGGCGGAAGAGAACGCAAAGAGCTTTTTGCGCCGCTGTACAATCCTGCGTTAACATCGCTGCTGTGGGCATCGGCCGCAGCGCCCCCGGAGTGCGGGACTGACATGATCCCAGAATGAGAAGTTACAATCTGTGTAGACTCGACTGCACAACGACACTGTAGTTAATAAGTTACAGTGATAAAGTTGAGCAGATTCGGTAGCTTTTTTGTGTGTCAGATTATAGTAAAATAAGGAAATTAATCAGTAAATTCTTAATTGGAAATTTTTGGTTCATATTGCCGTGGGGCTCTGAACAAAAATTTATTTCGTTATTGTTGCATGCAGTTCTTTTTAACGAATTCAACCAACACAGGAAACAAAAAAATTGATCAAAGTACATAAATATTCAAAGTCAAAACTCTGTAAGTGGTCAAAAGACTTAAAAAACATAAAATTTTCAAAAGACATACGAAAAACGTAAAGGCCAAATTTCGCTCGATTACCTGTTTAGCAACGTGTTTTCGGGGGAGCGGCTGAAGCAAAAGTAAAGTCAAGTTACACTGCGGCGATTGTCATCCAACCCAGTCTAACTTTTCCGCCACCTAAGCGATTTAATCGCTTAAATTGCTTAGGCGTCGAAAAACATGGATGCAGGCGGTGAAAAAGTTAGACTGGGAAGTCAGGGTCCATCACCGCACACGCATAATTTGTGAAATTACACACTCTCATTTAACGCACCTGATGTTGGGCACGACAACAAATTCCATCTAAGCAGTCCAACATGGTCAGAAAATATACTCTCTTTTCTGTTAGCGGGAAAGAAGGTATAAACCTACGGTCACCCTCCGCCCAAGTCAACGAGTTACCATGCTTGATTTTCACGTGCACCGTAACTCTTTTCATTACGATATCTGCGACAACATGGAGGATAAAATTAATTATTTGTCAAGGCATTACTGTAGTACGAAGCATGCTCCCAAACAAGATGTCTAGCAAAATGATGGTTAAGCCCAAGTATGAGGAACGAAGAGTGTCCTGAAAATTTGGAAGGTTATCAGCGAAACATTGAGGCAGAGGCAAGTAGAAGTGAAAGACTGAGAGGGGCTAACACATTTTGTAAAGGATTCTTTAAATGATGTGATAGCCCCACACGACAGGACGGAAATAAAAATTGAAAAATGAGACAAATACACTCAAAAAGAGAACTACTACGTTACTAATACTTCTACGTCGATGCTAAGCGAATTCATAACATCACTTTGATCTGCACTAACGTCACTGAGAGTTTATATAAAATCCACTACGTTCTGCACTGTCACTAAACTGCAATTATGCAACTGCGAGCTGCAATAAAGTCATCACGAGCTGCAATATCACTACACTGCAGATAGATTACAGAGGCTCGTCGTGTCATTGAAGTAACATCGCGGTCACGTCACATACTCCAAATGCCGGCCAGGAGCGGTCGGTCAGTCATGGTCCATTGCAGCTGGAATAAGCAACCAGAGACCTGCCATTCCTTCCGGACAGGTCAGCCCAAAACCTTGCAGCAACAGATGGTGAAGTCATAAAATAATAAGTTTGTGACTGCAGAAGACGCATAGTCGAATGAGACCTGAGTTGAGGAGGCTTAGGAGTAGCCCTACTCTGAAGGGCAGTGTCTCATTATCCCCACACTCGACGGCAGAAATCTTTCTCTCAGCGCAAGTTCTTTCACGAGGAAGATTGTGGAAACTGCTCATTTTCAAAGCCAAAATATTTTACCAAACTCACAGTTTCGAGTTACAGAAAGTTTAATGTTAATGTTTTATTTCTGTCCAATCTCTCACGCATAAGACAACACGTTTTTAGTTAAAAATGAAGCTCTACATTTCAGCAACAGCTCACAACCAGTAGCATAAAACTGCTGCAATGATTTACAAAAAAATTATAAATCTTGTACTGGTCTTTTGAAATATGCGTGGCCTCGACCTTCCGGTCTCTCTTTTCTCATGTCATTAATCACACACTCGTTTCTCGAATTTCTAATAATGAGAGCATGAATAAAAACTGAATTTGGATGCAGATGGTTATTTTGTGTGGCAAGATGCAACAGAGCGGCACGACTGCAACTGAAGCAGCAGGAGAGGATGGCGTGTCCAGGTGAGCATGCGCTCCGGAGGTCATCTCTTCCAACTCGACATTGAAGGAATTAATTGCTCATTTGATGGCATTTTTGGCTTACAAACATGTCGGAGTCGCCTCCGCAACGTCGGCCTGGCTAACGCCTAATAAGTGCATGGACCGCTCGTACGCTAGTTTTGGGGTTTAATTACAGTCTCTTCTCTTAATTCAGCAACAAACATCGCTCAATTTTCGAGATGCAAGCGGACGTAAATTGAAAAACGATTTGGAAGTTTTTATACCAACTACTGAATAATTTTTAATTAAAAATCAACTCTCAGCACAAAAACAAATAAGCAATCGTTCAAAACCTAAATACGCATTCACAACTCATGAGCTGAGCTGTCTACATGAGTAAACAGCAAATAAATCAATTACTGATAAGGAGCGCAGCTATGTGTGCCGGCGCAGCTGTAAGTTCACTACTATAAAAGAAGATAAGGCATTTCTCCGAGCGACTGTCTGGTCGAGGGAGAGCGAAAGGAGCTGGAATGTTAGGCGTTCCAAGGAATTTCAGAAGAGCATTCCCGGCGCTGCTGACATGCGCAGTGCCGGCCGCTGCGGCTGTGCGTCCCGGCAGTGACGACCGACGCAGAGGAGTCCAGTCGAAAGCTTAGACTCTCGGATGAGTATTTGAAAACCCGAAGGAGTCGGGCGTTTTGCATAGTTGGCATCGAAGTTGGAACATAAGTGCGGTTCTCGAAACTAAAACTGGTATGAGTTATCGGAATCCAGATACATCATTGATCGGCACTGGATTCCAGACATCAAATCGTGAGTTGAAAGCTCCCACAAACATCTGTGCTGGCGGCTGAGCACAGTTCTTCAGATCCCTACGAATACCCCAACACAGTAGCAGGAGCTTCGAGTTTCCAACAGCGAAGAAGTTCTAAGCACTCGAGAGAAGCGATCCTCATTGGTACCAATTTTCAAGCCTACGGAGAATAATTTCAAGGCGAATGATTTTAGAAAAGGAGAACGCCAACGCAGTCCAACTACGCTTTGGGCGCCACTCAATTGATGTATTTCTCGAGTCAGTCTCGCCTTCCCTAGTTTGATCCCAAAAAATGTAGCGCACTAATTTCTAAACGCTGGTTACGCGCTTTTGAGTTACTGAAGGCCTAACACAGCTGAATAATGGGCTAAATAGTCGGGAAAATAGATTTGAATCGAGAAATATTTTTCAATAACCTTACTTGTGATAACTCGAGCATACCATGTAGAACTCACAACAAGTAAGCTTTTTTTCGGAAAAACATTCTTGGATGAAATCTAATCTACAAATCATTAAATTGGCGTGACAGAACTATATCAGTTGAAGAGTACCATCAAGCTATACTTCATTATCTGTGATGCGTTTACAAAGGGGCAATGACCAAAAAAACGTTTAGAAAAATCAACAAAAACATGCAAATTAGATGTTCCAATTGAAAATAAACATTGATCTTTTCATTGAAGGTTAAAAACATTTAAGTATAGAAAGAATTTGATGAAGCAGCACTTCTTAGCTAGAGAGAGGTGGACAGGAGGCGTGGTAGTTAACCGTAAACCGTGGTACAGTATTTCACACCAACAGATGGGTCATCCCATTAGAGCTGGTTGAAAGTACATTAAGGACCGTCATAACATCGTTTCAGAACAAGTTCCACGGTGATTTAGTACTATTAAATGTTTAAAAACATAACATCACAGAGAGCTTCAACCAGCTCTTAACCTCTTACGAAGGGGGCTATTTTTTGTAGTCACAAATTACGTGGCTGAGCGGTCCGGTGGTTCCCTTAAAGACTGACGGTCATAGAGGCGCTCCAATGAGTTTCTTAGCCATCAACAAAGGCCGACAAGAGAATGATGAATTGCTCCAATTTGCAGTGAAGGTGTGATCAGCTCCTCGAGACCACATGTTCGTTTCAAGCCGAGCCCCATAAGCGATCAACTTTTACTCCGAACTTGCCTTGTGCTTAGAAGGAAGTTACACACACTTATGAAGCAGACCCGCCATTTTTCTCGTTCAAACCGAAGAGCATTTACAATAGAGGCTTATGAATGGGCATTTCATAAGTGCACTCGTTTACTCGTTCAACTAGGCACTTTGTGGTGTGTTCGGAGCACAGTGTTTGTGTGAAGGAACATGTACTCCTTAGAACCAATGATCACTCAGCAAAAAGCACGCCACACTTTATATAAGCTGAAGGAAAGTAAGGCGCTTGTAAATACAACAGTAGAGAGCTGAATGAGAATGCTTGGAAACTTCAATGCTACGTGCAGAACAATCCACGGTCTCAAATGCTGCAGACTATTTTCTCATCAACGAATAAAATTCCACTCGCAACATCAATGGCGAACATTGTGCGTTTCTGATCGTTTTGCGTGTCTAATTTCATTTTTGCTTGTACAGGTTATGCAAATCACGAATGAGAATTTGAGCTCCGGCGAAAAAACTGCGAACTACTTATAAGTTGGAGAGCAGCAACAATAGTTGCGAATCAGAAGGTACGGACCTGCTGCAGTCCCCCGAAGGCAGAACATAACAGGAGAAGTTAATGCTCCAGAAAGTGTCGTTTCAGTGGCGTCTTGTTTGCATATATTAATAAATTAGAGGGCAGGGCTGCCGAGAGAAAATTACACCTTCACCGGTCAAGTCGTAAGACAGAAGGATGCCGTTGCAAAGGGAGCTCGGCAGCGGCTTATCACAGACAAGTGGATGAACGGTTGGACGCCGGTCAAGAAGTTGCTATATGTCTTATGGTCAGAAATTTAAGGTCTGGAAATCGTTAACGAAATTTGTATTCAAAGAATGACAGTACTGACAATCTTCGTGTTCCTCATAATTTTATACGAACCTGAACTTGTGTAAATAAAAATGAGTACCAGTTTTTCAACTAATTCGATGATTCATTCAAGTTATGAAAAACTAGTACTATTTTTTAGCCGTATGAGTTCAAGTTCGCAGGAGGTGATGCACAACTCGAGAATCGACACTACATATTCGACAGGTTCCGAAGTGGGTTATTTTTTCTCTTTCATCAAGGAAGTCTTCGAGTCAAAATATGTTTTACATATATCACAGGATATGTGTCATATATGCATCATCATGAATATGTATCGTTTTCACTGCGTTATTTGGAAAATGTCAACTTCTTAGTGGCACGTTCAGCGTATTTCAATGTTGATGCCATGCGAAAGATAGTGTGAAATTAAGTATCAACTTTCACTCTCGAATAAATCTAAAAACATGTGGACAGCGCTATCGTGAGAGGTAGGTCGAGCCTGTGGTCATGGCAATGCTCGACATTGCAACCAAGCTGTATAGACTGGTAAAGTCATAGTTCTGAGGAGCTTGGAAGCGTAATAGATGAAAGGACTTCCCATATAAGGAAGAGGCTCTTCTCATGCTGCCGAGCGCGGCAATGAAGCACGGCTTCAGACGAGCGATGTTTCAATCAGCAACATTAAGCACTACCAAAGCTTGTCTCTTCTCAAGCGACACTCCTAATGAATGCCTTCAATAAATAATGAGACTTTCTCTACGCAATTGAAAGAGTCGCCGGCTCAAGGCAGTCCTAATTGAGCTACTAATTCAAAGTCAGACATTTTTGCTGGAGCCATAAATATTCGCAGGGATGCTGCGCAAGTCGGATGGCCTTAAACGGCCGCCCAAGAGTTGCACGCCAGCGGCGTCCCCACGCGGACACGAAGACATCGGGACCATCTCACCCTGCGGTGCTCAGGCCCGTCTCACTCCGGACACTGAATTTTTAAAAGTTCATGCAGACAATTTACGCTCACAGGAGTGAACACACAGTCTATTCGATTAAATAGGAAGGCGAAATGATGACACTCTATGCAACTTAATCACGAGAAAGATGATTGTGTTAGAATTTATCTTCCATCAAACGAGCGCTCAGCTGTTGACTGGACACAATACGACTGTACTCGCAATTACACTCATTATTCGAATCAAGTATCGAGAATAAAAAAATGTGTATTAGAAGAGATTGGAGACCGTTTAGAAACATCTACTCCTGCACATTTGCCATTACAATCGTTACTGCCCAATCGTTTGACAGTCGGATAGGCACTGCGACATTAGTCATAACCCAAGTAAATGTTTAAGGTTCCAGTTGATTTGAAATTAGAATTAGATCTAGACTCCATGTAGCAGTTAAAGAGCAATGATCGATTTCTAAATAAGGAGGAAACTGTGCACTGTGTTGCCTGGACGCAGTCGCTGCAGGTGACACGCGCTGCTTCGGACTGGGAGTACCGTCATCACCCTGCAGAACACGATACGGAAATCCCGATACAGAGCATGAGACTGACATCACGGTATCGAGCATGAGACTGGCATCACGGTATCGAGCATGAGACTGGCATCACGGCATCGAGCATGAAACGGGCATCACGGCATCGAGCATGAAACGGGCATCACGGCATCAAGCATGAGACTGGCATCATCACGGTCCAGTTACCTGACAACACAAAGAGAGTCGAGGATCAGTTTGCACACGACGCAATTTTCTGTCCACTGCCGTAATTACAGCAACTGATTGATCGCAATCTTGTCCTGTCTGACCGAGAGTGGAACGGACAAAAAAAACGATACTGGCTAATAAAAAGACTTGAGCAAGATGCACGCGCCAGCTGAAAAGAGTATGTAGTGTGTCGTATAGGACGAATTATATGACAAGAAGGGGGCTGCAGGCAATAAAATTCCTTACACTTTGTACTCTGCTGACCAACAACTCTGCAACAACGACGCTACTATGTTGTAACTCTTAAAACTGGAAAAATGGTACGAACTAAATTTATGTAGACATGAGGGAAAACATTTAGTATTTTTCGAAGCAACGCGTTCCGTAAATACCATCAATTCGCGTCCATTGATTCACACCCTCTGCGGGTAGGACAAGTTCCACAAGATTTGTAATACAAGTTCAAGCCGACCGGAAAAATATCTTCCTGGCTGGTACAGTGAAACGCTCTTGTGATGCTCGTCACTACTGAGCGCTCGACGTTGTAGTGATGCGTTGCGCAACGTAGTAGTTTTTAATTTGCTTTTGCTAATTGCCGCTCTTTCTTTCATAGTTTCCATTTTTATCACCCAGCAAAGGGGATTACAAGAGAACGACGAGAAGGAACTATTTAGTACGGACTGTTGAAAATGAGGAATCTAATCACAAGCTGTGTTTCGGCACACGATACCCTGCGCATAAAGGATACCATACTGCACATACTGCGCACAGGATACCATGCGCATAAAGGATACCATACTGCACATACTGCGCACAGGATACCCTGCGCATAAAGGATACCATACTGCACATACTGCGCACAGGATACCCTGCGCATAAAGGATACCATACTGCAAATACTGCGCACAGGATACCCTGCGCATTAAGGATACCATACTGCACATACTGCGCACAGGATACTCTGCGCATAAAGGATATCATACTGCACATACTGCGCACAGGATACCCTGCGCATAAAGGATACCATACTGCACATACTGCGCACAGGATACCCTGCGCATAAAGGATACCATACTGCACATACTGCGCACAGGATACCCTGCGCATAAAGGATACCATACTGCACATACTGCGCACAGGATACTCTGCGCATAAAGGATACCATACTGCACACAGGATACTCTGCGCATAAAGGATACCATACTGCACATACTGCGCACAGGATACCCTGCGCATAAAGGATACCATACTGCACATACTGCTCACAGGATACCCTGCGCATAAAGGATACCATACTGCACATACTGCGCACAGGATACTCTGC
>JACJUY010000365.1:134443-161821 GCA_014220935.1 Platorchestia sp. MABIK
CATTAGAAAAAATAAAAGAATTGTGACCTTAAGTCACGACGATCAAAGGAAATAACAACGGTGAAGAAATAGGTCCACGACAGTTGAGGTTACTTTCATGAGGTTGTCTGTATTCCACATTACGTGTTCTTTTGGATTAACCGTTATTCGATCCTCGAATTAGAAAAAGCAGGCTTCCTATAACTGACGACAAATTATAAAAAGTGGTATTACAGACATTCGGAACTAAATAGGATAACCAACAAGTCTATCATTTCTCTTACATCCCCGAGGGAGAAGTTTGTAACCAGTCTAAGAACTGAATTTCAACATTTGTCATGAATCTGAAACAAGCACACATGTATTAATAGTGTAATTATCAACCATTCCACTAGTGGTAGTACGCAGAGCGTGGAGTAAAACGCCGCTGCAGACTTAGCAACTTAGCCTCGAATATTCCAATGAAACAGATTTTGAAAACTGTATGCAAATCGCTCTCCCTATTGTGTACTGAAAGACCCACAAGAAAAATAAAACGTTACATATGTTGCGAAAGCCCAAGTTTCGTCGACCGATTGAGGCTGAGGCAGAAGACAGAGCCAGAAGAGTCGTCACGCCGTTCTCACCAAGACCATTTGAGCGTGTGTAAGCCAACAAGCAAATGACATTGAAGGCACGAAACTGTTGCTCGCACTGCCGTTCAGTCGAAATAATGTGTTTGGAGAAGCAATATGGCCGCGGCCGCCATGTTGTCGCAAGATGACAGTCGGCAACACGAGGCGCAGCGTCGCTTGTGCGGGGCAGAGAGAAGGCTCCAGTGAAGTGATGCTTTCACTGAAAACATCCTCAGATTTAGAGGCCTGCGCAGCTCTCATTCTCAGCTCCAACAGCGATTCTTTCGATAAATGCCCCGGAGCTTTGTTGACGCGCGCACTTCATGTGCTCCAGATGTGGCTCATATTGCACAGTAACTGATTGTTAAAAAATGGGTGCATTTAGCTGTATACGCTGACTGAGCTGTAAAACTTATTTTCTCAAATCAATTATCACAAAAGCGAAAACAAACACGTAGTGAAGCACGACGGGAAATTGGAATACACGTAAAAGCGCTGAGGCCTCTATACAACACGCTAGCACTGAAGCGCCCTGAAGACTATCATAATTAACTTGTCAGACTTGTTGAAAAATAGTGATACAGTTTTTAACAAGGCGAAGAAGCTTACGAAACGAGAGGACATCTAGTGTCAGTTGCTTGTTCTCGCACGTACTGATTTTGAGCTCGCTCCACGCTCTCACTTCCGCACATCAACACTAACACACAAGAACACAAACGGGTGACGTCATTTGATTAGTGTCAAGATAAGGAATTGATGAAACCAGAGTACAATGCACGTGTTATGCCCTAATGTTGCCATACTCCCAAAAAACATTCGTTCTGATAAGAAAAGAAGTTTTCTTAAGGCCTGTTCTCGAGAGGCAGAATGCCTTTGCGCATTTAGGCGAGAGAAAATTCCAATTAATTAGAAAAAGCAGTTTCAAATCAAATTGCCCGTATCAGGTATTAAAATGAGAGATGCCTACAGAAGACGTAAAAACACTCACTATTTATCACGAATACGCAGACTCCGAGATCTTATTCATGACTGTTGGTATGACACAAAATCATTGGAATGAGGACCCTTGCAAACAATCATGTTCGTTTATATCAAGTCAAAATTCATTCCAAGGTCGATGACTTAGGAGGTTGAAAATTCTGAGCACGATAATGGAGGAAACAAAACAATCTGGTTCACACAAATTAACGTGTTTTTTTTGCACACGAAAGACAAAAATTCTACATCATGATGCATCAGTTAGCGATGAGAACACTCTCAATACTGTCATATTCAGAACAACATCCTCCAGGTACGGCTCATGAAAGTGCTCCTCTCCTTGGGCGCAGGAGGGCAGCGGTGACACGAATGCTGAAATGTCATGTCACCACTGTCATGTCACCACTGTCATGTCACCACTGTCATGTCACCACTGTCATGTCACCACTGTCATGTCACCACTGTCATGTCACCACTGTCATGTCACCACTGTCATGTCACCACTGTCATGTCACCACTGTCATATCACCACTGTCGTCATCTTTGTCACGTCATCAATACCAACAATGAGAACTGAAGTCCTCACCATTCTGGTCACCATTTCGTTACTTCTTCTTCAGTCCTTCGTCACGACGCTGGTCATCACTTCGTTACTGTCGCCACTTCCGTACCTCGCTAGTTTCACTAATTCAGGCATCCACGACAACAGTGAAGGTACCCGCAGCCAGCGCCTGAGTGCTCCAATTGCACGCGCATCACATCAACGTGTCGCACAAACGCAAATCCAAAGCAAGCACTTTGAGCGAGTAAAAACTACAAAGCGAGTAAAAACTACATATACAACAATTTCAGTTACGCGTTTAACATACATGATTGCACGGTGTCAATGCAACAGCTGGCACAGGTGGTCCTTGCACAATTCTACCATCCAACATACAGCTGGACACGCACCACAATTTGATCATTGCTCAGACGCTGTCTGTCCACCGCACGACCGTCTTCCATGACACTTCATCATGACCACGATCTCGCATTCATTGTTACGAGGACCACATCGTCCTTCCAGCCGAGTCCGATGTCCAAGTCTCGGCCGATCTAATCAAGAAAGAGACAATGCTACGTTTTATCTGCAATTCCCAACATTTCTAGCGTGCTGTGGTGCGACCCATAGGATTGGCATCTGCAACTTGAAATTTTCTTTCTTCGTAATGCATTCCTATTTTGAGCCACAAAAAGGAACTTTTCACTGTGTTGTGAACAAGTGTTTTCAATTGACATCAACCAATAAGAGGGAAGATTACCATCAAACAGATGGCCGTAAGCCAATCAGATGTTGATGAAACTTTCATTTTTTGTGGATTAAAGTATAGCTTTTTCGTGTCCGATAAAACATGTCATGGACTTTGAAAACTAAATAGAAGATGAAGGGAGACTATCAATTGGTTTTAGAGAAACAATCAACTCAACTACTCGGAACGGCATCGATCAAAATCAAACAGAGATCATTGAAGTCCTCTTGCAAAACCACTTCAAGGAGCCAATACACTAAAGATTTTCTTTCCCATCATTCTTGGATGAAGTTTTAATTCGTCCTCAAGCACAGCTTCGCTCGCACGCACCCTCTAAAAAGAACCGCAAACAACGGACTTCCCGTCACGCCTGAGCGAGTCCTAGCGCAGGGTTGCCCAGCGCACACAAAAGCTTCTGGGGCGAGCGAGCAAAAGTTGATCGCAAGTACACCAAGGCACATCAATCCTTTCCCAATCCGAGTTCAAACAAAAGAGAGTTCACTTGCTGCTTTCCATGATTTTAAAAAGAACTAGTTGATGATGTAAATCTGTATTTCCCTTCTTTTATTCTTTTCTTACATCGAGACTTCTACAGTTGGAAATTTCTCAAAGAACCTCAGTGTGCTCAAAATTCTTAAGCAGCTGGATCCAGGTGCTATGCCTCCCACAAGGCAGGCACTCTGGGAACATTCAGTTCACAAGTTACAGCGACAACTTTCAGCTAATGACACATTAGCAACTTCTGGTCAACCAGGCATTCGTCAAGTTTCAGTTTGCTTTGCGCACTACCTCGGACACTTCCAATCATTGGAATGGGAGCAAGGCACAAACAAGACCCAAGAATGCAGCAGCAGACTTGTTCGGGATTTCATTTAAAACTTCTTGTAACCATAGTTCTCTGACAACTGCATTTCGTTTCTTGGTTCCGAATTCTACGCGTCAATTTTTATCCGTGATAGCCACAACTGCCGGCCACTTAAGGTAGCATCAGATTAGATCATGAGTTTATTCATGCCTCCCTAACCAAAATGAAGTCTTCCCAAGAGAAGAAGAATTAATGCACCATTTATGGTACGGAGGAAAGGAAACAGGAAATCTATGCCCGAAGGGCGCCTCCCCGCACCGTAAACATAGAAACAGCAAAATTGACAAGTTTATGAAATAAGGTAGAAAGTGAAAGAGAAGATGCATAATAAGTAAGGAAAAATATGACAGCATTTAAGCAGTTAAAAAATGGTTCGTATTAAAACAAAAGAAGTATACTATATCAACACAAGGAAGGCATTGTTAACTTTCAGCTCGGGACCTCGTCTTCTTTCCGTGAACGCTGATTCCCACCGATACCGTATTTGTATCTCCCTGAGGGGCCAAGGAAGCATCAGCATACAGCTGAAATAGGTTTCGAATTGAGGAGTTGATTATAAATGGCCTAGGAAGCCCAACTTACCTCTGTACAACAGTCACTCAAACGAGAGAAAAAAGACAGGAAAAAAGGATCTAATATTAACTCAATAAGAATTTTATTCGATGAGGAAATGAAGCTACACTTCCAAAGAGCACCAGGTCCCTGGCAAACATTGATCAGAACAAGCGGTAGTCACTCAAAAAGAAGCTCAAAAATACCTTTCTAAATCTAAAAGAGCTCTTTCGCATTAGGAAAGACATTCTTTAGCCGCGTTCCGTGAGGGAGCCTACACGCACCCACATAATTTTACCTCCAGAGGCAAACACACGAGACTCGGACCATAGAGACACTGGTTCGAACAAAAGAGGTGTTCAGCGATTTAGAACTTTCAGACGACGGCCCCGCCTGTGAATTGAGAGGCGCCTCTCTTTGCCATGTCTAGCACAGCAGCAGAGGCATCTAATTAGGCTCTGATGGAACATTTACCTTTATACAGCGATCCAAAATATTTTAAATGCTTTTGCATGTACGCAAGATACCAGCGTCATTTTAAACCCTAATGCATAACACACAAATCACCTGCGGCATAGATACTTGTTCTAATTTCATACTTGAGCCCAATAAGTGACGCTAATTCATGGCATCCAATTATGAGAGAATGTGACCTGTGCATTTACATTGAAGAAATATCTAAAGAGAAATGTGAGAGAGTTCGTAAGTAGTAATTAGGCGCATTCTCGAGTTTTTGTGCAAGCAACTAACGGGCAAAGGTTCATAGGAGAGTTCTGAGTTAGGCTCAGATCAACTCGAGCTCGCTCCTGCAAGAAGTGCAAGACAATGGGTCGGATCGTAATTGTTGGCGCGTCACACACATCTCACGTACGCCCCGCAGTGCCGCGTGCCTCGGTGGGACGCTGTGTGCCGCACAGCAGCAGGCGGCAGCGTCTGGAAATCGCAAGCACTTGCTACAACTCAAATGTTCGCAAACGTGTGATGCTTCCTCATAAAATTATGAGCCTTCACTTAAGCAAGGCAACTAAATGAGCATCTGCAGTTCAAGTGAATTGAAACGATGACCGAGAAAACGACAAATTTTCGATAAAATTACTGACGTTTCTGACACGAAAAATGGAGCTAAAAATTTACAATGGCTGCCTAAGAATGGCGATAGCTTCAAAGGTTCGACCTTCTCAAGGATTGAGCATGGCGAATTCCGGAGTCAAGAGTCATCATTAGCCAGGCTCAGCGTGCAGGAGAAAGATGAGTTTCCGTACTGATTTCAGCACATGAAATATTGACCCTAAAATGCAAGAATGGCTAGATGAAAACCTAAATAAAAAACGAGGTGTTAAGTTCAGACTATCATAGCTAAAGAAAGAACTCCCTAACCACACTTACACTCCGTCGAACCTTGATAGCTGCCCCTAACTGGCAACACAAAACCAATCCTGCTCTTGTTGGCCATCACTCACCGCCCTTATTTTATGGATGGAACCAAGCGATGCCGTTAATTACTGACAAAGTTAATGACTGACACGACCATGGCTGAGTTCAGAAAAGAGCAGTTTCTCCATTAAGTCGGCAGAATTCATAGAGAAATAAATACTGTAAAATATGAAGACCAGGAAGTGGAGGCCCAGTGTCACGCCATTGGACGAGGGGCGTAATTGGGGCCAACTTGATAGGTTGGGGCACCTCGAGCACGTGGGAGGAAACTTGAAATTAAACAGCATTTAGAGCTCAGCAGACCTGCGCCTGCAAGCCGCAGCAGGTATAGGAGAAGTCATCTGACGCATTTGCACCATGCCTTGATTTAGCCAACCGCTACACCAGCAACAGGCCTTAATTTAACCAACCGCTACACCAGCAACAGGCCTTAATTTAGCCAACCGCTACACCAGCAACAGGCCTTAATTCAGCCAACCGCTACACCAGCAACAGGCCTTAATTTAGCCATCTGCTACATCTGTAGCAGCAAGCCGTGATTTGGCTATCTGCTACAGCTACAGTAGGTATTGATTAGCCATCTGCTACATCTGTATAGCAGCAGGCCGTGATTTGGCTATCTGCTACAGCTACAGTAGGTCTTGATCTATCCATCTGCTACATCTGTAGAAGCAGGCTGTGATTTAGCTATCTGCGACAGCTCTACCAGGCCTTAATTTAACCATTTAACCAAGTATCAGCACTAAAAACCACCACATGCAACAGTAACACAGCTGCTATACCAGCACCAACAGTGAAACACACACAGTAACAACAGCAGTAGAGCTGCAGCACTGAGTTGAGCAGTAACAACAGCAGCGACAGTACAAGCAGCAACTGAGTCTTGATGGACGAGGATTGTGACCTCTAAGACTTGAGTCTTGCCAGCCATAGCCGGCAGCGAGCATTTGAAGGACAACGAGGGTAATTGTTCATTAAAGCAGAGTTAACCAAACTAATGAGCAAATGTTCGCTTGTTCATGCGTCTGCGCACGCACTGCAGGCAGCACGTCGGTCAGCAGGCACGCACTGCAGGCAGCACGTCAGTCAGCAGGCACGCACTGCAGGCAGCACGTCAGTCAGCAGGCACGCACTGCAGGCAGCACGTCAGTCAGCAGGCACGCACTGCAGGCAGCACGTCAGTCAGCAGGCACGCACTGCAGGCAGCACGTCAGCCAGCAGGCACTCACTGCAGGCAGCACGTCAGCCAGCAGGCACGCACTGCAGGCAGCACGTCAGCCAGCAGGCACGCACTGCAGGCAGCTCGTCAGCCAGCAGGTACGCACTGCAGGCACTCAACACCCGCACTTCACCGCCTGCAGTGCGCAGTTCTCACACCGTGAAAGCATCTCATCCTCACTGAAGTGCTCCTCACGCAGCCAGCGCTTGAGCGCTGCACTCTATAGTTAACAAACTGACCTAAGCTGTGAGGAACTACCTCAACACATCTGATTTATCAGCCGCTTCGAAGCTGAAAGATTAATAAATACGAGAACAAAGGTTCCAAATTTAATTTATTTGTCGCCTCAACGCCGAGGAAGAATCTTAATGTTAGCAACGCAATCGTAAGTAACGAAACGCAACACGGCTAGTAGCCAACTCAAAATATTAGTTTTTAAAAAGGACAAATTCGTCCTAAAGTAAATTTATTGATTTAGATTAAAATGCACATATAATTTTTAGTGGTTCAAATTTAGGGTGTCAGGCAAATGACTCTTCAGGCACAGAAAAAAACTCTTGTGGAGCTCTCGGTTTCAAGGCACAGGGCAAACGGCGCCAGCAAATACTGATGACACGGTGCACCAACGGAACTTCAATTTGCCAGCTTATCCTAGCACCTCCGGATGACAGAAGAACCGTTCGCGCCAAACTGACGTGCTAAGCCGGCACGGTACCAGGGTTACCACCCAGGCAAGAGCAGCCAAAGCGCGACATACGCCTCCAGACTCATCAGCTGCATATAAAAATGAAGAAATGTACACAAATATACTTTACCCAAGAAGTGTTATTAAACAGAGCTATTCAATAAGTCCAGGATGAGTATAGCAGTTAACTGTCAAAGTAATTTACCTAGATCGGCTACTGCAGTCCCACAAGCTGGCTTAATTCGCTATTTAGGTTGAGAAGCACGAAGTGCGCAGTGCGACGCAGCGCCAGCTAGAGATACTGAAAAATAGGTACAAGGTAAGAACGAAGTCTACCATACTGGTAAATGTGTACAATGACATAGTTCCAGTAATTGACACATTAAGAACACGAAACCAACCTGAAGAATTTTATCCTCCAGTGCGCTTAGCGACTATTAGACGATGGGAGTATTGGCGATGAAGTGTCGCAATACAGTTTAATAGGAATAAGAAAAGGCAGAAGCCCAATAGTAGTTTAGTAGAAAATAGGTAATAGGTAATAGTAGTTAATAGTCAATATTTTAATAGTTTAATAGTTTGATAGAGACTGCGGTGCACTGCGATAGGGTAAAGTTGCCCCACTTTTAGAGCAGTGAACACGCCTTTTAGAGGAAAGTTAATTGCGGTTTGAAACCCGCCTTAATCATGCAATTATTCAACGAAAAAGAACCTAAATTTTACACATTCACACTCACAACCAAGCCACGGACTTATTAAACATGCAGGAAGAAGAGTTGGAAGCGTTAGGCAGGCGACCGTCGCCAAACTCCACGCCACGAGCCGAGTGTGCTCCCGACGTGTCGACGTCACAGGTTACTCCGACTGAGACGCAGCCTGAGCCCGACACAAAGCAGCCTGGCTACCTGTTTACCTGACACCACTACTCTTTAATATGCGCTGCTGCTGTGCGACCTCACCTGCCACGCAGCACCAGCAGTTTACGTTAATAGTACAGAATATAAAGTACACCACGAACGAATCTGTGGGGAAATTTCCCCACAAAGCTTTGCGAGTAAACTTCAACAACAGATCAAAAATCTAATCCTGTTGTTCTCGGAAAGTTTTCTAATTTTTCATTCAAATTTGGGCGCCAAAGCAAAGGAGAGAATATGAAAGCACAACATAACGGGCAGACCTATATAGTAAATTCCACATTTCAAATATAAAAAACACTATTATTTCTTAGTACGATAACTGCGTTTACGTAGTTGCTTCGGTCGGTTTGTTTATGTTGGACGCACCAAAATTGGAAAGCCGTCTTTACTACTTGATATATTTTTAATCTTAGAAGCTTTAAAAATATGATTGCTCGATAACATTTCAACTTGAACGCTTTAGTCTAATTTAAATAAAGGTAGTGAAATAAGGGCAAAGCTATTCATTGATACTGGTACGTAAATGAGCAATTTACTTAATGATACACATATGCGCCAATACGCAATCAGCGTCTTAATTCTGCTATGGAACACCTCTACATTGCTGTCATTGACTGAGGAAGATGCTCCAGAGAGACAGGTCTGAACAACTCCTCTTCAAGAAAACGATGGGATTTTAGCTTATAAACTTGAATTGGTGTTTTTTCGTATTCGTAATATTGAAGTTCGAATTTAAGATATTAACAAATCACAACAGCTTTGGATCTCCCACAACCCTGTACGAAGGGTACGAGCGAATGAAAATACTCATCCCTTAACGAAAAAGAAAATTTTTTTACTAGCGCTTCAAGCGCTGGGAGCTGTAGGTAGTACTGGAGAAGCGTGACCGCAACACTGATCTTGTCCGCATCTTACGAACCTGTTTTACTAAACACAAACCTGGCGTACACAAACAAACTTATGCAGTCATCTCCTCAGCGGTGCATTCAATGCCATATGAAAGAAAAATCGTTTGTACGTAGAATAACTATCATGCAACAATTGCAGTACTCAGGATACTCTGACATAGATATAAGGCGCTCAAAGGCATCAAATAAGCAGATTTTTTGCAAATGTTCATTTTATTGCTGTTAAATTCCTAAATCCTCAAAAGGGCATCATTAAGCGCGGCTCCAATTCCGACAGGGCTGAGCATGACTCAGACACGCAGGCCACTACGCGCGGCCGCTGCAGAATGCGAGCAGCGCTCGGACACAGGCGCTGCCCACAGAAGGCAGCTGTGTCACCACGCGGCCGCCCACGCTCCTCGCGCCAGACTTGCTCCACGACACCCACACCTGCCGGGGGTGACGTCCTTGGGGGCCTCCCACACCACCCACACGCGGGGACCATCACTTTTTTTCCCCCACACGCACCAGCCCCCAAATAGAGTTTCCATGAATTGTCTTGGATAGAACTGCGAGCCCACGCATTCCTGCTTGCTTTTTGTGTGCAGCTTCCCAACAGACGCACCTACTACTCACGGGTCCTGCATTTCTGACCAGCTGAGCTATTCAGCTACCACGCATCACGGGTATCTAAGATACACATCACGATGGGTAAAAACGCTAATCCGCTATCCTGACCACCCGTCGGATTTGTCCGACTTGACACATTGACCGCAATAGGGTAAACTGAAGTTTGATATTCAAGCACTGAAATTCATGGTCAATAGTAATAAGAAATTTCGAAAGTAGCAACATTAACTGGATCGTGCCTCCATTTAACTTTGATTAAGTATTTATAGAATTGAGTTTGTGGCCATTAGTCAGTCAGCAGCATAATGAAAATTCCCTCCGTGTACTGTACACCGGCGGCTCACATCGCGACCAATATGTCAAGTCTATTCAGGCGCAGCGTGCGCTGTGCAAGTCCTACCTATGCGCCGCATCTGTCGAGCTATACACGGTTAGTGTCGTGCTCAAATAGCGTTGATGTAGGTAAAAAAAACAACTCAGCCCGTCGGGACCACGGCAGTTCCTTGATTCCCACCTTTACAGTTCAGAATTAAAAACTGCAGGTTTTCGATGTTGAAAGTGCTTTTGATCATCTCCGATGCCTGTGAATAAATGGTAAAATGGTGTTACTGATACCTAAACACAAAGAGTTTCCTCAAGCATTTTTCTTGTATTATGTGTCCTGCAACGCCCACCTGCCGTAGCACCCCAGCCAGCTGCTCTATTGCAGTATTATTTCTTCAACACTTCACTACATGTACTCAGCATCACAAGCATCTGGGTGATCGGAATAATGAGCGAGGAGCCCTGGTTATCAATGTGTTGGCCAGAGGTAAGTCCACATCCAACAGCAACATCATACTACACAGGCGCAAAACATGCCTGGTTACAGCACTTGCCTCCGTGTAGTTTTCACACAGTCGCAAATAGTTTAATAATATGAACGACCATGTACACATAAAAAATTTAAAATAAAAAATCATAAAATTTACAGCAACCATCTGAAATGCCTCTCATTTATACGAAAGTATGTACTAATCAGTAATTCACGCTTGAGCAGTCCCTCCAACGCAGCCCTGATAGACGAGACTGGCTGCACTCAACAAGCGACAATTCCGCCCGCAGCCCTCCTACACAACTTCACACCTCGAGCCGCGGAATTCTTAGACTTCCATGTAAAAACAGGGCAGTTCATTCTTCTCCACGAGGTCTGACCTGCACAATGGTTTGGAATCTCTATGTACCCTCAATCTTGCTCCCCCGTGCGACAGGGGGCGCAAACAATCGCAATCGATTGGAGCCGCACAAATGGGCAATTCTAGACTTGGGCACGTCGAGCAGAAACCAATTCGCTGCGCTCGAGTCTAGCCCGCGCCTCTCAAGGGGTGTTACAGCGCACGGGCTGCGCTGCGGCGACTGAAAGCAGAACGGACCAATCAAGAGCAAGATGCGCCGGTGTCTTGAATACAGCCCATTATGATACGCGTTTTCGAACCTATACCGACACTCAATGGAGAACCTATTAAGTTAGTTGTGCGGATACCAGTACTTGTTCCTAGGAAAAATTAGACGGAGGCGTTCACTGGAATATCATTAAGGCGTTGAGAAAAAGCTTTAGAAAAGTAGGTTAATATACCTTGATCCTGAAACGGTCACATGATCGATGTGCCTGACCGCAATGAGGTTCAAGAGCAATCGATTATATTAACGGTGTGAAACCATGGAACAGGGACCGACAAACAATAGCAAAAAATATATATTATCAGACACCAGAGCAGAAAATAAGAGAACGTCCGTGGAATTAGATGTCAGCACCCAGTATAACAACGCAGGCTCAGTATTTCAAAAGGCGATCCAGAACACACAAAGAACAATTCATCATCACAGCTATCGTGCCTTCGCGAATGCATATTTGAAGAAGGATTTTTCCAATACAAACGAAAGTGAAAAGAACATCAGCTAAACCGTAAAGGGAGAGGGAAGAAGAGAGACTACCTCACACCACAGCCCAGCTAGCCCCACGCCACAGCCCAGCCAGCCCCACGCCTCAGCCCAGCCAGCCCCACACCAAAGCCCAGCAAGCCCCACATCCCAGCCCAATTTGCCACAGCGGGCGCAGGTTGCGCATCAAAGCGACCGCCTCAGATAAGCCGTCGTCCAGCGCCGTGACCTCGCAGATAGCGGCGGCAGCCTGTCCTGCACGCTGCACTGCCTCGCGTGAAGCAGGCACACCGCGTGCAGCAGGCACACCGCGTGCAGCAGGCACACCGCGTGCAGCAGGCACACCGCGTGCAGCAGGCACACCGCGTGCAGCAGGCACACCGCGTGCAGCAGGCACACCGCGTGCAGCAGGCACAGTACACTTCACCGATCATTTCCAGCCAGCTAGTATAAGCCAACTGACGTACGCTTTCTTATGTGCAATTTGGGACATAGCCATGGTGGTTTCAATTTCACGGCATTCGTACTGCGGAATTAAGTGACGTATAAAGATAATTCGTGAACAGCCTCATGCATGGATGCTTCGCGTAATTATTACGGGAAACGTGAGTAGACATTACGACCAACAAGATTATCTGTGCGAACCGTCACAGTCGGAAAGAAACAGCACAACGAGGTACGAAAGCACTCGCGGGCTGTTAAGTAAATGCCTTAAATTCTTCCTTAAGCTGGTCACAACTCCACTCGAAGCTCAAACGACTCTACATTTGGTGGTGACCCCGAGGTTATCGCCGTTGATCTCAATAAACAAGCGAGGCGTCGTATCCCAGATACACGCTCGTACAAAGCTCCCATCTCTGGTTCACTAACCTTGAACTTTGGTATCCCAGTTGCACGCTTGTAGGAGGCGCGTCTTCTACATAGTTGCACCTACTGTTGCTTGCACTTTCGTATCCCAATACAGGCTAGTAAAAAGCTTGTATATCAAACTCATCTGCAGTATGCTGAACTTTCGTAGAAAATGTAAAAGTGAAAAGCATCATTCCGGCGACGCACGAATACAAATGAAAATACCAAAAAATGTTCATATAGAGATTATAAAGAGACGAAACACCATTTCGGTAAATAACTTGATTCGGATGTTGAACGAGCGTCAATGTTTTTACTCGTTCGTAGTAATCGAAATGCAGAATCATGCAGGGTTTTAGCTCGCCTGATGAGCACTTCAAGTGCGAGCTCACGTACTGCGGCCGTACGACATTGCTGAGGTGATAGAACTCCAAACCTCACCAACCTACGCACACTTTGTTCACCACACTTGGCACACCTTGATTACCACACGCGGCATACATTGATCACCACAATCAGCATACCTTAATCGCCACACTCGGCACACCTTGATCACCACACTCGGCACACATTGATCACCACACTCGGCACACATTGATCACCACACTCGGCACACATTGATCACCACACTCGGCACACATTGATCACCACACTCGGCACACATTGATCACCACACTCGGCACACCATAATCACCGCTCTCAACACACTCAGATCGCCACACAAGACACACTTTAATACCCACCGAACTCAGCCCACCACGCCACACTCATCTTACGCCACTGCCTCACTACAGAGGGTATGCAAAGCGGGTCCGCAGCAGCTTTATTCTACATTCTACATTTTACAGTTTGCAACTGCAAGCTCACGTTCACAATAAATTCAAGTTGTATATTCAATATACGAGTACGGAATTGTGGGAACGAAATAACTCTGTTATTAAATTATGAAAACGACCATCGCTTATTTTTATTCCGCTCTGGTGTTACTGACGTATTGTACCGAGGGAGTACTTTCGTGTGGTACAGAAGGAGTACTTACGTGTCGTGCAGAAAGAGTACATAGGCGCAGTGCAGGGGGAGTACTCAGGTTTTCTGCACTGCGAGTACTCACATGTTTTGCAAAGTGGGGAGCAGAAAAAGTACTCACGTGTCCTTCAGGAGTACTCAGGTGATGTGTAATGGAAGTACTGACGTGTTATGCGGGAGTACTCAGGTGATATGCAATGGGAGTACTCACGTGTCCTGCAGGGCGAGTACTCCTGGAAGTCGGTGAGATCATTGCGAGCGACGTAGCAGGTGCCCACAGGCTCCCTCCTCTTGAGAGACTCCGTGAACCACTTGTAGCGAGGGGCGCAGGCCTGGGGGCAGAGCAAGACATTTAAGAAGTCTGCATCCAGGAGACAGAGAAGCAGTTAATATTAGGCATACCGGAGCAGACCGTGGTGCTGCTGCTTGGAGAAACTAGCTAGCTGTCACACCTGCTCAGCCAACAGAGGCAAGCGTTCAAAATATTCAAAGGGACGCGTAAATCAGTTGTAGAAACGTTGCACAAGGAATCGATAAGAAATTACCAATTAATTCCCCAATATTCACTTCGGAATCGTCAACGTACTGTTCTCACGACTAGCTCAATGACAATTCAATGCACCATGAAAGGCACACATGGTACACACATGTGCGCCTTTCATGGTACTCGCATGTGTGCTGCGAGTACGGCTCCCCTCGCAAGCTCGCATATTCCCGGCAGGGGAAGTGGCTGCAGGTGAGGATGACGCCTTAGCCATGCACGCTCTATGTTAGCTTCTGGCGACACTGGTGCATCCAATGCGCAGGGCTCGGCGAACTGCGGGTGTGCATGCGATTAGATAAGATGTTAGCTTAAGTTTCCCTAACCGCAACAAAGGCATTCAAAAGAGAGGAAGGAGCATCATTGAGTATGGACTTAAGGAAACGCGAAATCTATGCACAAGGTGCACAGAAACAGTATCTTCAGAAAGAAGTTCAAGAAACAAAATGAAAGTTAAAGGAAAGTAGGTGCTGAAAAACAGGACAACAGTGAACTGAAAAACGATGGTCCGTGACAAAACTAAAGCCTATTCTATTTTAACAAAAGAAGGGTTTACTTAACCTTGAGCTCAGGATCTCACATTTCCTCCTCGCAGTTCTAATTCCATAGATAGAATAGTTGTGTCCCCCTGAGGGGAGGGTGTGCATGTGATGGTTGGTGTGAGGTGGCAGGGAGGGGAGAGCTGGAGGTGCTGTTCTGGTGTGGTAGCTACGTGCATCATTCGAATTTGCCTTACTGTGGAATATACACGAAACAAATTCACTCTATTACGGTGTCTGCATGATACATGTACGCCACTTTGTTGTGGTATGCATGAAACAAATATGCTTTGTTGTGGTGTTTGCATGACATAAATATGATTTGTTGTGGTTTTGGTGTAGTATCTACACGATTAATCTGTTTTGGTGTACCACTTACATTTTAATCACAATGTACGATACTTAATTACTTCATAAACACTCAAACTTTAGTTGAGGTTGTGTTAGAATACGTCATCACGCAGTGAGCAATGAAGGCTGACATTGACAGGTGTCACACAGATGCAGTGCAGAGCTGGACGATGAGCTGGGAGACGCAGCGAGCAATGGATGGGAAAAACGAGGGGAAGAATGAGGGTGTAAGAGGATCTCGTTAGCCATGGGAGCAGGAAGGTATTGAGAAATCTTTGAAAGGGAATTTGTGTAGTTGGAGGGAGGGACCACCAAAGCACAAGGATTGGGAGCCAGGGGCATCATACGCTGCAATTTGAAGGTGAGACATTCATTTAAAATGAGCAAAGTAAAAAAATTTCAAGCGAATGATAGTGGGCAAAACGTCGATCCACGTATGAAATCGCAAGAATTCTTGGTGAAATAAAAGAACAAGTAAAGGTTGGGGCAGAGTATAAGAAACCAACGCCCCATTCTGTTAGACGCTGTTTCGGTGGGATAAGCGACTTAGACAGGAGTCACTGGGCAGCTCGGCCACTTTAGTATGAGAATATTGGTATAATTTTCATGGCATTGATCGTTATAGACCTTTGAAATGCTCTCGTTCTCACAGCAGAGAACACCTTCTGATTTTAAAAAAGACTGAACAGATCGCAAATATCAGAACGTCTTCCACTGGCTTCTATCCTCAGAACTATTTAGATGTTCGAACACCGATGAAAACACGTGGAAAAATAAAATGATGCAGGCGAATCTGGCTGCAACGAGGACACGCGACGCGCTAACGAGCAGTACGTTCGTCAGTAGCAAGTCCCACGACGATGAACGAGATGCTGGAGGCAGCACACGCAGGGAAGCAGGAAGTAAAGTATGCACACAGAGGGCTGCAGGAGACTTAAACACGAAAACAAGTCAGTGTTTGGGAACCACGTTTGAACGCTCCGTAGAATTTGCATCTAAGTCTTAAATCATGAGCCAGAAGCACAGCGCAACGAAGCAGTAATTACATAATGCCGCGGAGGCCTCGCCAGCACGCCACACAGCAGCCACTTTTGCCAGTACTATGCCAGCTTTTTGCAACTGGTTTAGTCGGAGCTACAAGGAGGTGCTAGACAGGCTATTGGTTCAGATAATTGGAATTATTAAGCAGTATTTTTCTGCATTTTACCGCTTTAACTCAAATTGACAAATTCAAAACCTCCGAGGAACTCTCACTACGAACTCTAACTGACGACTGCATATAGAACTGGTAGACAAGAATGGAGTATACAGGAGCGAGTAGACAAGGAGGGTGTGGACAAGGAGACAAGGAGTGGACAAGGCAGCAGAGGCGCGACACGGGGCACCGGGCCGGAGAGGGTGGGGACGCGAGGCAGGGGCCAGGCAACTATCACGCCAGGGCGTGGCCCCGGGCAGGAAGGACCCAAATTCGAGGCCCAGATTGCGCTCCAGTCTTTGCGCTGCCATTGATTTTCTGGCTCTCAAATTAGAGTGGGAATAAGTTAAAGTGCTGTGGAGTGGAGGGGCAGAGGAAACCTGAAGTACCGCAAGGAGGGAGCAATGGGGAGAGGAAAAGTGCTGCTGTTTCTTGGAAGAGCAGCTTATTTTTACCCATGGAGAGAAGGAGAATGAGAGCACTCACGTTGTATGATAAGGCCAAGGACACCACAGTCTCTGTTTTATGGTGATGTGTCACACTCTAATTCATTGATATTAAAAAAAATCATTAAATTAAGAATTCGTCTGATAATTTAGAAATACAAATTTATAGAATATTAACGAAACGACCATAAAAAGAACTGTCGTAAGCCTTGCACTGGCAGACAACAGAATTTTGAGCACTTCGTCTCAGGCGACTCTGGACCGTGCGGTGTAGCCAGTGGCGCAATGGGCACCTTCGTTGCGGGGGTATGTGAAGGACACAAACTTCTTCACTACCTGCACCGAGTTGTGCATCACCCGCACCAGCTCGTGCACCACCTACATCAGCACCTGCACCAAGTATATCAGCACCTGCACCATATCGTACACCACCCATGTTACCACTAGACTACTGCTGAGGCCGGGTTTTCAAAAAATCGTAATCGTTGTAGCGGCACAGTCAGCAGCAGAAATTCTTCAAACGATTTGTCATTGCGACGTGTGTTTTTCAACGAAATCTTCAAATGTTATTTGACATAACTTGAGCGTGAGAATATGGGCCCGAAATAAAAACTATCGTAAACCCAAGTCAGCCGAAGAATTCTCCCTGCCGGCTGTACCGCGGAGACGACTTCTGCTGCACGAAAATTGGGCACCTGGGCTGGTGCCTAGCACTTGAGCGGCACTCAGGCACCCTGCAGTGTGGCTCTGCTGCAGAGGCAGACGCTGTGGGGGCTGCTCAGTCCATGCTGTCCACCACGCGCTCCTGCAGCCACGCTCCAGTGAGCACGGCCTCGTGGGCCGGGCCTGGTCCCCGTCCCGCAGGTCACCTCCGAGCTGCACACTCCAGGTAAGCTGACCTCAACACAATTTACCTCCTCATGCTTCATCTCTAAGTCTATACCTCGTGCCCGTAAATTGCTCGCCAGCAGGTGTTTCAATTTCATTCGTGCCCGTACATTAACCAACCACATTTCATATCATGCCAGTGTACTTTGTCTCTCGCGGGCTAAGAAATTATTCATTTGGAATCAGTAAATTTAGTCGCAGTTTGGCTCATGCACTGCGAGTAAATTTGCCGAGCGACAGGAACACGAGTCGGCGGGACGGGAGGCAGAGCAAGGAAGAGATAGCGAGCGTGTTTTCATTTCATCATACATCATCGCGGCAGCACGCAGCACCAGCTTCACTTCAGAGTTAGATTAGATACGCTGCTTTCATCCGTTTATGGTGCTCTTAAAGTAAAAATTTATATGCAAACGTTTCTTGTTTTATACGTTAAGATAGTACGTGAGATGTTTGAAAAAAAAATTAACTAGCCTTACAATTTCTTCCAGCTTTCCATCGAAAAATACGCGTCAAAATATTTTGACCTCTGCTAGTTGACCTCATCGTGGCTAGGGTCGATGAGCACATGACCTGGTCCTGGACGGAGCACTAGGGAGCTCGACCGACCCGACACACGATGAAGCCATTCTGGCGCGCAAGAAGACTTGCAAATGATCGGGTGCGGAGGTGGCGGTGGCGAGACGCTGCACGACGTCGCACAGCGGCGGCGTCTCGGGCAGTGGTCCTCACACGAGACTGACTTGTGTCTCACAGAGACCGGCATGGTCCCCATACGAGACCGGCATGGTCCTCACACGAGACCGACAAAGTCCTCCAGAAGACGGTAGCTATAAGGCCGTTCTAGGCCGACTAGCTGTTTACACACCAGTTGCATGTCAGCAGCGGCAGCACTAAGCAGATCCTGGAATGTTACCATCGTAGTTGTCCAAAAACTGTAACTGGGAACATCTCTACGATTAGGAATTGAATTAATAATGTATAGAACACAGCAAATCGCACGATTAGTCAACTTTTTTCTGGAGTGCAAAGAAAAAGGAGACTGAAAATAATGAGATGTTCTAAAAAGCTTGAGTTAACTGAGTTCAGGCTCACGCAATAAAGTAGATGTATTTCTACGATGAGAAGTATTACAAAACCACTACGTTCTTAAAGGAAGTAGACAAAGACAGAATCAAGTTATAATTTCTCACATTTTAGGTGCTTTTGAATACATTCAAGACCCCCTGCAAGAGAAAAGTTTCGAAGAGAGACTGAAGAAAAATTCTGCACTCCCTTTAAGGAGAAATCAGGAGTTTAGAAAAGGAAACAGCAGTAGGTCTCAATTCATGAAATTGAGTTCGTTCCTTGGTTTAGAAATACTTTCACTACTTGTATGCTTCAGCGTAACTTTCTTTTTTCCACACGATCAATTTTTTAACGTTCCGCATGCAGTGCTCGTTTTTCCTTCCTCGCTCGGTCTTCCGACGGGCGCTAGCTGACGTGAGTCAACGTGAGAAGCAGCGGCGGGAGTTGGCGTGCGCTCATTAAGGGTGGAGGTGCAGGCGCGATGTAAGTCACGAGATCGGCGCACTGATGGCGTTCGATCTAAGCGGCGCCTCCCAGCAGGGCGCTAACCATGAAGTGAGCACCCACCAGCGAGTGAGGGAGCCCCTGGGTGAAGAAGGGGCCTCAATGAGAAGCCAGGGAATGATGTTCCAGCCGTCAAGCAAGCATGGCTTTCATATCTTTAAATGAGTTACTTTATTTCAAACACCCTCTCGAGTACGTACTAATATTTGCTAATTCAAACTTGCATCTATTTATTCATTCGTATTATCAATTTTAATTCTCCAGAAAAATTCCTGTGTCAGAATAAAACTCTAGGCCACCGCAGGAGGAGTCTTTTTTTCTTGTCAACTAGTCAGGAAAGGAGAAATGTTCGTTCCAGAACTTCATACATACATGTGCTTGTCTTTGATCACTATCTTTTCTCGAACTTGTGGGAAATTCTACGCGAAAATAGCACACCACCGCCTTCATAACCTGCCCAAAAATCGGGAAACTTCCCTTGACTCCATTACGTGTAGCGTCTCGAGCGTATCTAGTCAGGCGATTCAATCAATTTCTATTAGTCATTTGGAGGATGTAAAAGTAGGCGTGGGCAGAACTTCCCGCGGTGTCGTGTATGAGTTCCATCCATGCGATCAAACCAGGTCCTCGCTGGGCACTGGCACTGTATTACCTGGTCTGCTGTGGCACAGGAGCGCTTGGTCAGTTGTGGCACTGAAGGACTTTGTCAGATGTGTCACTGCAGAATGTGTCCAGCTGTGGCACTGTAAGATTTGGTCAGATATCGCACTGCAGGATGTGATCAACTGTATAACTGTAAGACTTGGTCAGATGTGACACTACAGAACTTGGTCAGGCGTGGCGCTACAGACTACTTGGTCAACTATAGCAACAAGACGCGCATCAATTTGCAGAGCCCAGAGCTCTGTGGAAGTACGAGCACTCTGGCAGCGTTGCATTAAATCCCTTGATGTGAGGTGCACGTGAGATGTTCAGGCAGAAACCAGCCACCAGCGCTGGTGTGCAGGATGAGCTCCTCGAAGGAAACAAAGCTTAGAAATTTAAATGTTGCTATTTGAACAGGAAAAAATAAGTTTTATATACTACGGAAATATTTCGCGTAAAATGATTTAATAGCTATCTACGAACACTTGTTCTGTGCCAAAAGCTTCGAAAGATATTTCATACAATTACATTTAAGTGTTTTATTCTTACGATATAACCGCCCTACATCTATAATTATGAAGGAATCGCTACGAGGAATACTGAAATGCTACGTCTGGCCAACGACTTTCATCTCCTCGAAAAGAACCATATAAAGATATACTCTCGCGGATAAGCACAACTTCGAATCAACTCTACAATCTGCCTCTCGTGCTCTTCTACAACCAGCCGACGCGACGCCTTACCATCACCACCAGCTTCCCTTTTCACATCACCACCACGACGCTGCTGAGGGTCTACAACTTCGAATTATCAAATACCTCTTTCTATTTCATTTATCAAACTGTACTTCTTGCATTTGGAATCTTAATCATCTAGGATATAATTCAAATCTATAGATAGAATGCGGGATCCTAATTAATGTTTATCACTATCGTGGGCTTCTCACTTATTAACAATTAACTGCTATAGTGACACGTCTGTTCGTAACATGTTTGTTCGCTAACGTGGAGACGCGCCCTCGGCTCCTCAAGCCGGGTGGGCAAGGGCAGTCTAACGCGGGGGTTGGTCAAAGGCAGTCGAGGAACTTCACTCAAAAACTTAGATATTGAAGAGAAACAGCATAAGATCATATAAACTTATTGGTGTCTTCCCCTGCGGTTCATCGCCTCTTTGGCGATGAACCCGCTTTGCCTTGAACGATTGTAAAAGTGACAATTTACTCTTGATTACCTAGAAATTCATCATACTGTATAATTAATTGTGATTACGGATCATACAGCAACCAGCCTCATCGCACATACTTCATCAACGCCAAACTGGATCCCGCAGATAAGTTAACATATTTACTATGTGTCTAACCAGCTTCTCTCTCCGCAGCACTGTGAAATGATAGATGTCTGAGTCAATAACCAACCTTTGTAACCTTTCGTGTCTTTAATTTCCTTTGTAAATTAGGAAGAGATGACGATGAAAAGAGATGATGAAGAGATGATAATGATAAAATAATGATAAAATGCACATTAATAATAGCCTTCAGCTCTAACCTCACGTTTACCGAAGAACAGAGATAATCAATTAATTATGACGACCGTTATTGATAATTGATTACTATAAATATTCCCTTTAAGGGTGGTGGCAGCTCCAATTATACTTTATCATGATTAATAAAGAGTAGAAAATAGAGAATGTGGCGAATAGAAATGTCACGACAGTTAAATAAAGAAAAAGAACATCCATTACAATGACAGCAGCGGTGGAAAACGCGAACAAAACATAAGCATTGCTCGTCTTTTAAAAATCAATGCTTCTAAAGTGTTAAACTTTGACTACAAACCGATACAAGGATCGTGACACAGTGCTGCTAGATTTGAAACCAAATGCGAACATCCAAATATGTTAATACGTATGTACATCATTAAATAGAGTTCCTTTCATTGCTAGCTTTTACAACGAAATTCAAATGAAGTTTCTGAAAAACCACTCTATATCAAGGATCAGTTAAACTTAATTATTCCTTACTGTTCATATTTTCCTTTCACCCTTCAAATTCCCATGGCAACCACGTAGTGCTTTCTCCACGCTCACGCCTCACACTGGCCACAGCTCGCACGGCAGCGGAGCGTGGGAGAGAGCTAGGCGCCCTGCAGACTGCAGATGCTAAATGATGATGCCCGCCCACCGCGGAATAACTGCCGTAATTAGAAATTTAATACGAGGCCCATACACACTGATAATTACAGCGGGTGCTGGCGGGTCACGCTCCCTCATGACGGCCGCAGCGGCGATGACGACCTCCACAGTAAGGCGAGGCCACTGCCTGGCGCGCTTGCTGGTTGGTCTCTTGGATACCGCGCCCGTCCGGCCAGTTCGCTTCTTAAGCATGAGCCGATTATTGATACGTATTAGTTCCGTTAATTATATTAATTCAGTCGAGTTGGTTCCACAAGACTGGCCATGAATACCGGTAGAGTAAGATACGTGAAATCAAACGAGTTGGCTCCACAAAACTGGCCATGAATATTGGTATAGTTAGTTACGTTAGAGGAGTTCAATTGATTTTATAAGAGAAGCCATGAAAAATAATAATAGTATCGATGGGTGTTGACAAAATCAACATTAAAGCATGGAGGCGAGTTCTTTACTGCCCCCTTCTACGCACGACATCAGTGACAGGAAAATAAACTAAACATTTCATCACAAAGAATGATTCAGCTATAACAAAATATACTGGAATATTTGAATTAGGTCGTAAGCATTTATCGCAAGAAGGTACTTCATTAAATCCTTAACGTCTACACCTTTTTCACTTCAAATTAATCCAAGTCAAGTTCAATTTAATCCAAGTCAAGTTCAATTTAATCCAAGTCAAGTTCAATTTAATCCAAGTCAGGTTCAATTTAATCCAAGTCAGGTTCAATTTAATCCAAGTCAAGTTCAATTTAATCCAAGTCAAGTTCAATTTAATCCAAGTCAAGTTCAATTTAATCCAAGTCAAGTTCAATTCAATCCAAGTCAGGTTCAATTTAATCTAAGTCAAATTCAAATTAATCTAAGTCAAATTCAAATTAAACCAAGTCAAATTCAAATTAATCACAGTCAAATTTTACATATATATAGGAATACATTTGGATTTTATGCATGTAATGTTTTCCGTACTTTCGGTTTTTAAAATAATTTTAAAAATGCCTTTTCAGTATCTTATACACCGATTTCTCTAATAAAGGAGTATGGAAGAAAAGTGTTTCTCATTGAATTTGGATCAGCGCTTCCCTCAAGATGGATCTCTACAACCAATCAACGGACTATGAAACAAGTGAAGATGAACAAGAAAATATACGCCCAGGAGTAAAGAGACGAAAATACAAGAAAACACGAAAAGAAAAATGCAGAGTGGTAGATGCTCCATTGAAAGATGAAGATTGGAGAGCAGTGGCAACATTTTTCCTGCTAATACAGGAATGTATCTGTGTAGTAATGTACGCAGATAAATTGTAATCAAACGGAATCGTTCATTAGTACTCAGTGAATCGCATTTGTATATTTTTTTAAAGATTATATATACACATCGTACGGTTGTAATCTTTTGTATTTGCATGGATATGATTTCAAATATTTGTGTGATAAAGTGGAATTTTACGTATATAAAAATCTATCAGTGTAAATAAATACTCGAAACTATGTGTAGGTGTAACATAAAATTACCTTTTGAACATAAATATTTGAATGCAAGCACACTGTCACCATCATCAATGTAGAATTTTAAAACAACTTTAATGAGGAGTATAATAAGTTCTGATAATTGACTTGCACCTTTTACACCGCTCAAAGATCTGAATCACACTCTGCCTCCTGATACTGGATACTTACCACATTTTACGACAACTTGTTTTTATATTGCAGAAATTTTATGTATTCCTTGCTGAAAGGAAAAACGCCTGTCTTGCTCATCACATCCAGTAGATACACATTTGACACAAAAGGCTCAAATTAACAAGTGATTATGCCAATTTTTTAACTCAACTTAGGGTTCGATTAATTTGAATATGACTTGGATTAAATTGAACTTGACTTGGATTAATTTGAACTTGACTTGGATTAAATTGAACTTGACTTGGATTAAATTGAACTTGGCTTGGATTAATTTGAAGTGAAAAAGGTATAGTTTCCATCCTTTCATCGTCTCGACGGTAGGCAAGAGCCATGATTATTGGTACAGCTGGTTGCGGTAACGCTGTTTAGCATCGGTAACACTTCACTAGATTTGCCATTTCTATAGGCAAGTGAGTTTCGCTGAAACAATTCATTTGGTAGAATGAGTGCTGGTTCCATGGAACCAAATTTGGTCTAATTTCATTGGCGTAACTGGCCACAAATGCTGCGAGGATTGTAGGTATTGAAAGTATTCAATACTCAACCTAGCTGAGGAGCAGCACGTATTTTCTTAAAAGGTGTGAAAACATTTGAGTAATAACGTATTGACCAGAAACCAATTTTAATATGTATTATAATCAGTAATAACGTATTGACCAGAAACCAATTTTAATATGTATTATAATCAGTACTATCGTTATGGGGGCAGGAGCGGAGGCCATCGGAAGGAGTATTTACACTAATTGAGATACATGAAAAGAAAGCTCAAGAAAATTCCGCTGTTTCGTTTTTGCTTTGTCATTTTTTTACCTCATATCTCATACACTCCTCTATAGAATTTTGCACCAGATCGTCAGTTCTCAAAACTGAATGCTATGCCGTTCGCCAGACTTTCACTGTGCCACAGCGATTAAAAATGCTCCTAAAAGTTACATTTCTTTTATCGGTATCATGCTCAGTTCTGAAAAAGGGTGTGCCTCTTTTGCTACTCCGGCCTTATCCAGGTCAATCTGCGTTAATCGTTCTCAGTTACCGTATAAAATTCTATGGAAGTTTTTCTTCACAAGAATACGTCTACAGTACTAGTGTTTATAAAAATCGTCATAACAAAGAACATCTACGTAAAAGAATACGTAGATGCGCCACCCAAAGAGGATTATCTATCAACTCGGTGCCATAGGGAGAGGCAACCGAGCCCAGCAACACCCCGGCACTTCAAGGCGGTCCCGACCAGACAGGCTGGTATTACATGCACCGCCGTCAGCGAGTGCACGCCGTCAGGTCTGACGGACATGACAGGTCGGTATCATAACTACCGAGCCAGCGGCCTACATTGTTCAGCGGACAGCTACTCGAGCAGTAAAATTACTTCTCGAGGAGTAGGGATGTGCGCCACGTTGTACAAAAGGCTGCTACCATGCGAAAAGAGCAAAGCTTTTAATAAGCGCATAATTTACTTCTGATGAAACCCGGCCTGAAATGATGATTGACCACGCGTTTTCATTCGAAAGAAATTAATTACTTCAAGTTAAATTTGAAGCAAATGACAACAATGAAATGTTTGAATCAAGCCGAGCCATTGGATGATGATTAGTTTTTGCCACAAAATACACCGCATGAACAGGCACGATCCAGGAGACATAATGGTGCTTCCGGGATTGACTTATGGTAACATTTAACGCTGACCACAGGCACTCGCTGTATAGTTGCCCGAAAGAATACAGGGAGAAAGATAGCAAAATTATATCACGGTAAAAAGAAGAAAATTCTACGGTTCCGCTAAATCTGCAACGCTCATTATCAGCTAGTTTCGTCTCATTGCAGGACCACGTCGCATTTTTACTTGTGTAATTAATGGTGATGAGTTATCTTCCGAAAACAGGCAATGAGCGGATAAATCCCAGGAATGATAGACTGGCTAGCTCTTCCAATAAGTAGCGAGCTATTACCAGACACATTCAATTCCTCAATTTCATTTATTCATATATTTAGTTTTTCACTATTTTTATTACTTCCCTTATTTATTATCCCCCGGAGGTGCAATAATGAATTTGAGAGAAGATGAGGCACAGATTTGGTTTGGACAACAAATATTGAGAAATACTTTTCCAGCCAGGGAAGGGAAAAAGAAAGAGAATGCTCGCTCCTTCAGTCTATGCATGATGGCTTCAATAGCGAGTATTAAATTCATGGTATTAGGGGAAGACGTTTCTCCTGGAGAGCTCCCTTCTTTAGTGCGAAGCGTTGAAGCATTGAATCCCGAGAGGGGAAGCGGACGAGTCGGTATCTTTTTCACGTCGGCCCGAGAGGGTCTGTCCATAGAGGCGGAGACGGAGGTGAGGCATTACCGGCGTGCATTAAATCAGGCGCAGAGGGCGAGGGAAGACTCGGTGTACCTTCTGTGTACAACCGGACCAGACATCCTCGGCGCGTGCGCGTCCTTTCTGCGTATCCTAGTACTTATTGTATCCCCTAGTCAGCGGACCCTTGTATCTGTTCTGTATCACTCTACTCTGTTTCCGTCTACCTCTGATGAATCCGTGTACCCTCTGTGTACCTGTGTTCCTTCAGTGTATCCGTGTACCCTCTGTGTACCAAGCAGGTTTGGAGCAGGTCTGGCAGCTGCAGTTGATGTGTTGGGCTCACGCTGTTTCTGCAGTCATGAGATGGGGTAGCATCACTGTGCTTGTGTCACATTACTGCCTAACTGGTGCCTGACAGCGGCCGACCTGTGAAAAACAGCTCGATCTCGCATAGACATCGAACTTAAACTTCAAAAATTGCCTGGATAGGAACAAAACTTCTTAAACATTTGAACTCTGCGAGGAAGGGGTCACTGATGCACAAAGTGATATGGCTCTTCCAGCGCACGACTAATATTTTTGAGCTGATAATTTGTCGATCAACGTCTGTAATTTGTAAAGCAGCGTTTGCAATTGGTAAATTTTCATGATCTAGACCATCGGAGTCCCACAAGAAATTTTTTAGAGCCCCGGAAAAATTAACCAGGCTGTTGTCACGCTTCTATTTAACATGAACATCACAGCAGCAGTATATGATAGTTACAAACGCATCTGCATGTTACACAAACACAGACGGCTTTCGTGCAGAGCTGAAAACGCAGTAGAAAGCCCTGATTTACTGAATTCGTTGGCAAGCGACAGGGAAGCCCTTCATGGTGCTAGAATCTGTTCCGAATCGCGCCTGATGTCACTGAAAAATGCGCAGTCAGAGCTGCCCTCGTATTGAGTTCTCAGAGTGTGAGAGGTGCAGGCATGCGAGGGGACAGGTGTGTGAAAATGGGCTCGGGCAGGTATGGCAGACGGAAAAGGAAAGCGCAAAGGAGAGAAGAAAAAGAGAAAGAGGGAGAGGATGTGAACAAAAGAGGGAAAGGGAAGTGCGAAAGAGGGAGAAGGAAAGTGCGAAAGAGGGAGAGGGAAAGTGCGAAAGAGGGAGAAGGAAAGTGCGAAAGAGGGAGAGAGAAAGTGCG
>JACJUY010000365.1:163756-185091 GCA_014220935.1 Platorchestia sp. MABIK
AGCCTGTCATGAGGCAACCAGCCTGTCATGAGGCAACCAGCCTGTCATGAGGCAATCAGCCTGTCATGAGGCAACCAGCCTGTCATGAGGCAACCAGCCTGTCGTGAGGCAACCAGCCTGTCGTGAGGCAACCAACCTGACGTGAGGCAACCAGCCTGACGTGAGGCAACCAGCCAGTCTTAAGGCAACAAGTCGGCTATAAAGCAACTGAAATGTTTCAATATAACTACATAGTTTAATTCGAGGCACATCAAGAGTTGCAAGGCGACAAAACAGGCAGCGCGTGACAACGCAATAATGCAGCCGGTGTGTTGTAAAGGAACAAGGCAAAGTGAAAAAGTCAATATGTTGGACTTCAAACACATGGAGATCATTTGAATAGCTGTGAATTTCCGCTTCTGCCTCATTCAAACAGAATTGCACAACACTGAAAATTTCAGGATGTGTGTACAAGGAAAACAGCAGACTATGCAATCCAGGGTAGGTACGCGGTCTTCACGTCCAAACAACATTAGCACGTGATATTTAAGCACGCACTAAGGTGATAGCCGCTCACAACTGCTGGTCAAGAAGTTGACTTGCCGAGGAGTAACTACTATCAAAATCATCGCTCATTCGTTGTGTGAAAAATGAACATTTTTGTTCAAGTTAAATCAGCAATGATGAAGTTTTTGTGAAACTTCAGGTTTCACAGATGAGGATTCATTTCTTGTCAAGAAGCCAGTTTTTCACACAAATACTGTAATTTCCGCAATCCTGTCGGTCTTGCCACTCACCCAGTAACGACGCTAAAAGTTGACATGTCACCATGAAATAAAGGATCGTTCAATTTCCTTTGACAATTCCCCACAGCACATTAAGATTTTTTCAGTCATTTCAATCAGTTTTTATGCACACACGGAGCGTGACGGCAGCTGCCACCGCTGTGCGAGGGCCGGCGTACAGGCGCTGTGATGCCAGACTCAGGCAGCGCGAAATGAGACATGACCCAAACTTGTCATTACAGGCAGCTGCCTCAGTGGCCAGCATTATATACGGCCTGCAGCAGGTGATCATTGTGAGACGGCGGCGCTGCTGGGGAGATGACAACTGCCAACACACTGCCGCATTAGCATGTCGGAGTATGGACGCTGCTGCTGCTGCGTTGTTTAGAGATTTACCGCATATACAGTGCATGTAAGCATAATCTTAGGAACTAGTTCGTGCGCACTCTATGTAAAGAAGGAACGTCCCATCACTGCATAACATGCAGGATGAAACTGCTGCTATGTACAGAAATGTCATCAAACAAGCAGGCTATGTGTCAGGTAGTGAGTAAAGATCAACTTGAACTTTCAACAAAATGTCTTCGATGCTTAACTTGAACATGCGCAGGTATGAAAATCAGCCGTGACAGGTCGCTGTCACCGACACTCACCAGCACCTGAGCAGGCGGTGCACACTTGCAGCAGCTGGTGCATGACAACTGGAGCAGGTGGTTTTCCTTCTTTAGCCGTTGACGCAACGTTTGAATTAGTGTGAGTCTACACTTGTTTATAGCTCTTCTACACTTGTTTATAGCTCTTCTTATAGTTTATAGCTATCTACATATTTTTCAGTTATGTAATGCAACCTATAAATGATTCGCTGACATAATTTATGTACGAAGGTTCCAGTACATACCGAACGCACTCCCGTCAACGTTGTGAACCACATACAAGATCCTGGCCGTAGAATTATCTGAGCCATGATATCATTTATAGACAGTCAAATACTTGGAGAAAAAGTGCAAGAAAGCTGAAATAATAATTATTATTATTTATTCAAAGAATAAAGTTTGTTTTCTTTGAAGTAAGTGGTTTTACTATAAGCCTCAGTTGAGCTCAAATTCTAGAGACACAACAAGGGGGTACACTTTTTGTGTATCGACTAGCACAGCTAGTAACGATGGCAGAAGGCGTAAGCATTTCGATGAGACGAAACGGTGAAATGAGAATGAGGGATGAAGAGCTGAGGCACTCGCGCAGAAGATTGGTTGCACGGGCAGCCAGCCTCAAGCCAGGAGAGAGAGAGACGTACAGACAAAATTAACCAACCAAACTACAAACCTAGACCCACAACTAACTTCTGTAATAAGTATAATCGACTTTGAGATGAGTTGCTCAGGATACCACAGAGAAGCGCCAGTTAATAATGAGGTACACTGAAGAGGACGGGCATTGACAGCATACTTGCTTGAGTGTAGCTCATGTATGTTACATATCCGCAAGGAGCGCTAAGTCCCCAAAGGAAGATCAAACTGGTGAAGGAAACTAAACTATGAAGTTGTTTGGGAATATGACGATCTTTAGAAAAATATAACAAAAACTATAAGATAAAAAACATCTGAAATAGAAGTGGGTCAAATTACGCACAGCGCTGAAATATCTAGAAATACTAGCTTCCTTTGTAACATTTATATCCCTAGCACTTCGAAACGGACGTGAAGTTAAAGAAGAGGAGGAAGTTTACATATACCGTGTCGCCCGGCCTCTCGCTGCCAAGACACAACGAAGGAGCGACTAAAATAACGCTGACGCGGCGACCCTCGCTCGTGAGGGGCCACTTGACGAGCCACTTTCATTGTACTGGCAGCTGCACGCGTCAACGCTGCTGAGGGCAACAAAAAATGCATCATGCGCCAGCATTTGGACGTAAAGTTCGGCTGAATGTGGCGGTGTGTTCGAGACGCGAGTTCAGCCCTAACGAGTCTTTCCGATTGACGCTAATGGGCCCTCGAACTGAAGGTTTAGCAAACGCTGGGGCAGCCTCAGAGGCTCGCAAATTTAAGAGCTTGTAGTTTGAAAATTTTACTTTACTGGTGTAACCTATAAACTCCCCAGCCACGGCATATTTCAAAGCATTAAAAAATTGAAGTCATGTCCGCAAGTTCTCGTACGCCAAATGCTGGCAGTGCGCGGCGATGATGCAGCTATCAACAACCAAGCGGCAGCGAATAAAGGCGTCAAAACGTTTAAAACGCTTCCACAACAAAAACCGTATTAATTTTATTCGTGATGTAAGAATAATAAAATCAAACTCCTCGTCGACAAAACATTCGAAAATATCCGAGACTTCAAGCGTTGGATCAGAAACATTAGAATAATGATGAATTTTTAGTAAAACGAAGCTGAGTCTTCGGTCAGTACTGCCTAAGCACTGCACGTCGCTATTCGTGAGCGTGGTGACGGTACTTGCAGAGTAAGAAGTCCGTCATCGTTCCCGGGCTTGTAAGTTACAACCCTAAATTAAAGTATCGACTAAAAACATACCCGAGACTAATAATTCATCGAGGAAAATTAATTCCGTAAAGCCATAATTCAGTAGTACAAGTAGAGAGAGCACGCGCAGTTCTGGCAGGTCTGCCAACACTCCCTCTCACCCCCCGACACACTCACCTGCTGCAGGGGGAACTTCAAGCCCTCAGTTCTAATTTGATCAGACTGCATCAGCGCCCTACAAAATACAGGCGCTGATCAATCGCAACCGACTGCAATATTGTCGCTAGACGCTCAGTAACACGCTGTCCGAGGGGTAGTCAGACCACTCACTAAGCTATACGGGAGTTTAAAGACATTATTGACTTCAACTAAGGCTACATTTCTTTTGAAAAGTTCCAAGTTCAAAAGAAACGCACAGGAAGCAAGGTATGTCAAAAGCCGTAGGTGGGATGGACGGCATGAATCACGCTGAACTGCCGCGCCTGTACGCGACCACATCATCACGCTTTTCTGAACAGGTGACTTCACCACGGCGCGTGAATTACAAAAGACTTTTGTAATTCATGTTAATTCATGTGTTAAGACTTTTGAAATTGAGATGCAGCTTTTATTCAACCAGAGCTTTCTTTGGTGCGCAGCCTAAAGCAAGGGCATGGATGACGGTGTATTTGTCATTATTCAAGCGCTGACTTTAGGACCAGTTCGATAAAACTGAAAATATGCCGTTAAAAATTCATGAATAGTTGTTAAATCTAACAAAACATTCCCGAAATATCCAAGTTGAAATATTAGATAAAGCAGGCAAAACCTTACACATAACAATCAAGTCCACAATCGTTGGGAATAACAACTGCCTTATTAAGCTCCTGCACAGTCAATCAAAATTTAGCATACGAAATTGCATCTCACACCGGCGGAAATAAGAAATTACTCCCCCGTGCCAGGGTGTGAGTGTAGACAAGCCACCTACCCGAGCAGGGTGTGCGTGTATAGAAGCCGCTTGCCCGTACCAGAGTATGTAGGTGTGTAGAGAAGCCACCTAGCTGGTAGCGCCAGCGTTTGCATGTTGGCAGCGCAGACCAGGTCGTTTCTGGTTCGTTTATTCCCATATGAACTGCTCCAGTCGCTCAGGAGCGAGAAATGCGAATATTTTGAGGTGCTAATACCATGCACATTTTAGACGCGATAAGCATAGCTAGACAGCCTGGGACGGGCACTGGAGTGCTGAGACCGTTCAGCAAGCCGTAACACTGACGAGCTAGACACTTCCAGAAAATCGGTCCTGTCAGTGTTCTGAGTTACATTTGCGTTGTCTGTCAAGAATTGTTGTGGACTGGAATTATCTAAAAAAGTTCAGCGGCAGATTATACTTCATTGCGATGATTGAAATCCGTTGCAGCAAATGTATAACTTCTGCTCGTTTGCAAATGCTACCAGCGTGTCTTACGTTCGTCATGATCCCTGTCGGTGTACATGACGCTCTCCAGCCACATCAGCGAGAGAAGCCAATTTTTATTAGCATTGTCTATGTGCCAATGCTCGTTATTATTAGTAGGTATAGTTAATGCTACAGCAAACCTTACGGGTCTCGCCAAATCTCATCAATAGTGTCTATAGATGTAGCTAATGTTTGTCAATGTTGCTTGCACGCAGTAGGCCCGATGTTGACCCACCAGGCAGCGGCTCCATAAAATTCAACTTGTCGCATGGAGCGGACAATGGGGCGGCGCTGAGGCGCTGTCCCGCGCACCGCGCACGCAGCGACCAACATTTGAAGTGCTCGGGTTTTTATGCTGCTGAGAAGAACTCTCTTTTGTTCACGAGAGAAAGCTCACTAGAGAACTAAATCAAGAGATTGACGTCTGACAAACCACACTAGAGAAGCAGGGCGTAATTCAGATTTGGAAAAGCTAGCGCTGCAGGGTGATCGGCACATGCGCGCGCGACAAAGGGAAGTAACAGACAAGCGGTGGACAAATGTATCGTCCATCAGGGTAGAGATGAGTTAATATTTGCACAGCGACGCTATGTCTTTGGAATTTAAATATCGAAACCGGAATCTCTTTCGGTTAGACCACTAAAAAACCCTTCTACGCCAACACCAGTAGAGCTCATTAGTTGACCGAGACAACGACGCCTCGACAGTGACATTCAAATTCGCGTCACAGAACCGGCGGCAGCAAGCACTCGATTGTATCTTGGGGCGTCGTTGAGCACAGCATTCTCAACAATGAAGTGCAAGGAGTAACTGCTTGGCGGCTCCATCCTTTTAGAGCGACTTGTTTCATAACAGAACTGGACGTCCTTTATTTCATTTACTTTTCTTTAGGGCCAAAAGAGATATTCTTTCATGCTCATAAAGATCATTTGATATAGTGTTATAAATACGGTAGCTTTATCGAACTTCTCGCCAGAATTAGAAATGAGACGATGGTGACAGATAAAGCAGCAATTTAGCTCCTCGTCACAAACTTCAGGGGCTGCAGTACACCCAGACACATTTACGCCACGAATTAAGCACCAGCGATAGCAGGCATTTGCAGTACAAATCATGCAACACGTGCACGGAATCGAGTTTGAACAGTTAGCACGTCTACTGTTCTGCTATGACAGAAAAAAGCAGTGCAATATTGCTGACACACAAGTGAGCGGTTCAGTAAATTTTTCATTTTTCCGACTATAATCGGAAATAGAAGGAACGAAACAAGACCAACCTTAGCGAAATTAAGGATAATGGCTAATTGCAAAGATACAAACGGATGCCAGATGACGAAGATAGTGAAAATGATATGTGTCTCTGGCGTTGTTGAAAGCTCGTCACAAGACCGTTCTTGCCATCACAGGATTACTAAATTATTGTTATTCTAGGACCAAATTATCAAATTTGGCTTGCTAAAATATACTTAAGGCAAGTTTCGAGAAGAATGCCTATTCGAGAAAAGGCCTGCAGCAGCAGCAGCGATCTACACGGTGCCTCGGGTTACGGCATTCAGGTTTGAAATGCTATAACTTCTACTATTACATGAATAGATCTTGGAACAAACCTAAGGCTCAAGATATACGGGGCAGAGCGACAACCGGATGAAAAAATAGTTCACAGCTAGAGCTATTGTCTACTTTCAACAGTACTGAAGACGACCAAAAAGAATTAGGAATCTAAAAGCAGACTTGATTTGTTTCGTATTAAATTTAAAAAGCTTACTGAGTAACGTCAAGTACATTGTTCATATCATTTGCCTCACAAACAATACACATTCAGAACGAAAAAAAAAACCTTGTAATCAACAAATCTAAACATACAACACACCGAGAAACAAACTAGAGAACGATCTTGCGGCGCGAGAGGCACCTTCCCTCGCCCTCACAGCAGCTCGACATCGTCCAAAAGTACAACAAAAACCACCTTTGAGGTGAACTTCTTTTACGACACCGAGTGTGTCGTTCATGGTCCGTCTACTGTAGCAGCTGGCAAGGTAGATGACGGCAGCAGGATTTAGAACTGAGCAGTTGTCGTGCAGGGAGTGATATTTTAAGCTGAGTCTCGGTCATTGATGCATCAAATGGAAAGGTAGATAAAATGCACAAATTATTAGTGAATGTCAAGCATGTAAAACAAGAAATCAGCAACTATCTCTACTGAAAAAAACACGAACCTATTTTATACATAGCTGAAGATGCTGAATGAAATACACGCGAATATGAAGAAGTTCGTAAGGAATGGTGTGAAAGAATCACATAACTTTCAAAACAACAGCTGCGTACATCAACTCTGAGGACAATGCCAAACGCTTCCAAAACTGCACATGTTCATCACAATACATGAATTCAGCATCAACTAAAGTTGAACATTGAGATCTTGTAACTGTCGTGCCTAGCCAATCACGCATATCTTCGCCGCTTCCGCCGGATCTTTCGTGAAATTGAGCAAATTAAAAGAAGCTTTGAACACATCGTGAATTATGAGAACCACTCGCTCGACTCCCGCCTCCACCGTGACTTGTCCCATACTCTCCTACAGTACTTCTATGATCTTGCAGTTCATCGCGATTGAACTGAAATAAAAATAACTGATTGATTTCGATATTTGAAATTCCTCTCTGATCGTAAACAGAGCACGTAGCTAATGAACAGACGTTTTTTTATGAACTTATGGAAAATCTAAGTTCACAAACGAATTAACGCTGAGAGATTTAATAAGTAAACCGAGGACTCACGATGCATAAACGCTTCTAGTACGAATTTTTTATAATTGAAAGAATCAACTCGTAAATTTCAAAGATCAAAGTGCAGCAGTGAGTAAGCAGAGATTGGCGGTAGAAGTAGAACGTCTGGCGAGCTTTGCAGCCTTGAAACTGCGAGGGGCACCGAAATAGAGTGTCAGAGAGGGTTGAGAGGGCACAGCTCCCTGAGGGGTGAGAGGGCCCAGTTCCCTGAGGAGTATTGTGCAAAGGCGCGCAGCTCTGAGAAAAGGAGAAGCAATATATATGTAAAAAAATAATTCATTATTTTAAAAGATCGGCTGTTCTGACGATCATTCTCTGAACGTATTTTGTTTAGTAGAGTAGACCACAGGTTCTTTGGCTACGGACATGATATAAAACTGATGTCATATATGAAGTTAAATGTAGGGAATAGAATAGGCAATTGATACAACAGATTCTCACTGATTTGTTTTTTCGTACCCACTTTTTTACGGCCGGACTAGATGTGATGATAAACGCGAGAAGAGAGTAGAAAACGAGAGCGACGTCACAGAGCGTGTATCTGTGCTGCACGTGCAGGATTCTTTGAGCTAGTATCAGTATCAACGTTACCTGTAGCTCAGATAAGATGCTTCTTAAAAACAAAAGTTCTGCAACAGCAATACTTTTCTACTTGTTCAAAGCATTTCACACAATTTTGGACGTTTTCATTGACTGCTTCAGTGTAACTTAGTTACACCGCAAAACTACGAAGAGGAGAACGCGGTCAGTAGAGTAAGAGGCGTCAGACAAAAGCGGCCAGGCCGACCACTCAACACAGCCCACACGGCAGCCGTGCGTGAGGCGCGGGCCAGAGCTGGCCGATGCTCGTTTATCTACAGCACCTAAATGAAAACAAATGCCCCACGCACACGAACAAGAAGCCATGTACTGCATAATGCATTAGCTTCGCTGCAGTGGTAGAACTAATGAGGAAAACACCGAGCATGACCCGTACAAGGGAGTTAGAAGGGCTTAGAGTTTTATAACTTAAACAAGGAACACCCCAAATTCATTTTGATTTCAAAGAAACCACAGCAACAATGCAGAGGAAGGGATTAAAACGTCGCAATTTCTGAGAGAGAAGAAAAATAAGCCATCAAGTTATGAATAGTTCAGCTTCGTCCTGACCTAAGTATAAGAAAAGCTTCCGTCAGGCTTCGATACGTAGCGTTGAGCTCAATCATGCCCTAGTCTCGCAGCTCGGCTTCTCTCACGCCCTCACTGGCTGGAAATAAAGCGAAGCATAAGGAAATTTGGTGTGCGCATGAGCAAAACAAGACAGCATGCAAGAAGCCTGGGTGCCAGTAGACCAGTGAAGCAACTGTGAACATCATCTGTACAGCTGCGCTGCTGATCGAGGCGCGAATCTACCGAAAAACTCAAGTTTCATGAGATGGTATGTTGTTTTATTTGACAGTTTCTTTGCTTCAGTTTATGCTAAAATGATATAATAAAGAGCTCAAAACGTCTTGGAACCATACTGAATGCAGAATTAATTAGCTTGATGTGGGATTAGATCACACTAATGACTGGGTTTGGTCAGGAATTTGAAGGTAGGACTTGTGACTAGATTACACTTGAAGCCAAGTGAGAATGAAGGCCAGGTTGGCCTCGTAATGCCATTCACTGAAGTCATTACCTCAATTTACCTCCTAAGAAATTAATGAAAAAATTCTAGCCAAACAGCACTAAAATTCAGTAATTACTAAACACAAAACATCTTCAAAGAGAAATTGGACAAAATTTGACTATCAGTGGCGCACATTAGCTCACTTGTCGCTCTGGTCTACCACATGCAGTTTACGCAGAAGTTTGGCGATCACTTAAAGACGGATCCTTGTCAAACCTGAGAGGAATTTTGTTCTTATGCTGCACCATCTATTTCTCTTGCCGTGAGCTATCGCCCCTCAAAGCTGTTAAGACAAGCCCGGGCCTCCAAGGGCCTCGCAGATAAGACGCGTCGCCGTCACACGTCAGGCACTTCATGCTGCGGAGACCGCCACCGCGGGGCACTCAGGCACCCAGTCTGCCCGAGCTGCGCCGTCGTTTAACTTACACTTATAGGCAATTTCTTTCGTTACCTCGTTAAATGTGGTGGGCTAAACTGAAGCTCGAAATTTAATTCAAATTAACCCCTCCCCATTTTAAAACATTAAAATGAAAAAAAGGATTAATAGGAACGTGCTCCCATCTGATTATCATCAAGTTCTGGTAAAACTTGAGTTTATGACCGTCGGTGGGTTACTAAACAGTCAACTAAAATTCACCATTTCCTTTGATACTCCTATGAATCTGATACCTTATTGCCGATTATTATAAAATAATTCATTCACATTGAATCACAAATCTCAGCATATCTGAAAATACATGACCTTTGAAAGTTACTTCTATGTATTTTACTTTTCAGTGTTAGGTGAACCTTTTAATGCAACAGAAACTGCGTGCCTCGCATCAAAGCACTCTCAAACTCGCTCGAACAGCAATGAATGTAGCGCATTAGTTTTACAATTTTGTTGGCAAGCGCAATCATTGAACCAGGTTTGGGTGACACTGTACAAGCAATAAGGTGTCAGCAGCAAACAAAACAAACAAACATCGGCATCTACGGATGCTTTATTTCCAATTCAAGCCTGATACATGTCACCTTGTACATTGGTTTTTCAAATGCCTTATAACTAACACCAGGACGCCATGACGCTTCCCCCCGGTCAAGACCGGTACCCATTTCAGACACCTGGGTAGAGTGGGGCATTGTGCTTAGAATTTTTTCTCCTATACCCAACGGAGAAAATCGCCACCAGCGCAGCACAAATCGATTTGATAGAAGCGTGTCCAACGCACTCAAATGTTCACTTCAATGTGGACTTATCAATTGATGTCAAATTATGAGGCACAGGCACCCAATATTTGAATTCCCAATTCTCAATTTAGCCACCCAATTAGACGTTGAAGTTCCGATACCCAGTCGCACCGTCCTATACAGCGCGCCAGTAGACACAAGATTGCCGACGCACGGATGTTGTGGAGTTCGGCAAAGCTAAACTATTCAGCTGAATAACTCCAACCTTCATAGCTTGAATCTATTGCGGTTAGAACCCCTAATGCACTGAGTCACTCTCATTTCTCGAGAATAACACCATCGATCATTACCGGAAGGCCATTACGAAATGTACAGCATGGGTCTCACGTCTTCTGATAAAATTTCGTCATCACGAGAAAATTCGTCTCAGAGCGCTGTCGAACCAGGCGGTCCCTAAATCGGTTACTTTCCTGATGTAGGAGAAAAATACGAAAGTATTTGGTTGGTTTCCAGAAAAAGTGTCCCAAAGCAACACAAATATTCAAAAGTCAACACGAGGGACAACACCAGTTAAATAAGAAGAAATACCAACCTCAATTATACAAGTATACACACCAATACCAACAATAGGAACATTAGTATTGACACTAGGTCGAAGAGGAAAGGGACATAACCAGCAGCAACAGCAGTGTGAACACTATAGGAGCGCTGTTGGGCAGAGGTAAGGAAGGTCGCGAGGTAGCAGCAATGTTCACGCCCGCCTTCAAGCGCCGCTCCCACCAAATATTTACGTCGCTAATGCAAGCCCCGACGCGGGATTGACAGGGCGGAGCGGTATCACTATCGCCGATTGTTCTTCGCCATACAAAAAAGCAGATGGAAACTGGGGTGGTTGATTATACTTACCTCATGCCTAAGATAAATAAAAAGAAAACATTATTACTAGTTGATCGTGATTTCGTGACAAATGGAGCATTATCACAAATAGAAGGGCACATTGCAGCAAGGGCCTTCAAAGTCCTCCCCCCAGTTTAGACTTTTTATCAAATGGAACGTTGTCTTCAACGTTCGTGAGTATCATTTATACGGCTGAACTGACTGTTGTTTCAAATGAAAGCTTAAATTTTGCTGTAAACTGATTGAAAATTAAGTCTGGGGTTGACAATTCAAATGAGAACTAGTACCTTTTTATATTTCCCACTCAAGGAAAGGAAAAAAGGCGAAGAAAACACTTTATCTATTCTAAACTTATTCTCAACGTGACAGTACTGATAAAAACGATGACTTGACATACCCACAGATGGTGAATATTAATTCAAACGAACGAAAATGGCCAATGGTGGACTTTCTGCTTCCCGATACACGAGACGCGATGGATGATTGAAAAGCTCGTCAAAAGGAAGACGAAGACTTGCATGTTTTCCAACCTGCAGATAGCAGTGACACGGCTGTTGTACAAAGCGCTGAGAGTGTTCTTTATTTATGGCGGCAACAGTACACACGTACTACACGGTGTCTAAAAAAATGTACTCACTCTTTTACTGCCCGGTACTCATATATTTTATTTTATTGAAGATATTTATTGACAAACATACAAACCTAATAAGTGAAATGAAAAAAGAGAACATCAAATTTTGGGAGATTAAATACAATAAAAGAAAACTTCGTTGTCTCTGAAACATAAATAAAAATACATAAATGATCGTCAGTCAAACGATGAGACCATTTTTTTCGGAATATTCTGTGCATCTTTATTGACTCATTCTCTCGCTCAGACGAAAACCAACTTCCAACTGTGAAACCGCCCAAAGCTTCTTCAGCTTCTGAGTTAGTTTCACCATTATTTTGGGTCGTGAGGTGACGGAGAATATATTGTCGAATTCTTGTCGCAGTCAATTTCTCCGTTGACTCTGACGTCTCTGCTCATCTCTATGAGTAAATACAATATTTGTACCACCCAGAACAAGCGGAGGTCTAGAGAGTTAGAGCTGCGACGCCCTTTGAAGAGTGGCGCAGCTGTCACAAGACATCTTTCTAGCACCATGCCTCGAATGCTGAAGAGATTACGTGATTGTTATTGCAATAGGTGGAGCGCCTTGGTGGACGAAGTAAGTGATAAGTACAAGTAGATTGATCTTCCATACAGAAATGGGGATTGCATTCATTTCGATATAATCACTAGGACTTTATGAACACCTCTAAACAAAAGCTATACATAAATAACAGCTAATGAGCACGTATAGCCGTCAGAAAGGCCAATTAAGCAAAGACGACGCCCTGACGCGCCTCCTCAGGACGCCCATCTCCTTCCATACCTCCCTACAGCCGCCCGTCCATCAGCGACACTCGGTGACTTGTGTCACGAGTTCCCTCCCGTCCGGCGACCTCGACAAGCTCGTCAACGGAAGACGACCTGTAGTGACTGGCCGGTATGGCTACTCCTGAACTTGTGCGCGCAGTTTCATTCACACATCCACTGCGGAACAGATAATGATTTTTGAGGTCAACTAATAAATTTATATCACAAAGTAAAGAATAAAAGACTTCTTACGAGCTGAGTACCATGCATGCATGCAAACTATTTGAGCACGCTAATACGACCACACGCACTGCACATCGGGTCGAGTGCTAGGCTTGGGTGGAAGTATAGCCTCCGTAGCAGATGAAGAATGTCAGAAGCAGCAGCAGAGTCTTACGAGTGTCAATGTGCACAAAAGTATTAAAGAAGTCAAAGCATGTTTAAAATTTGACATCATATGCAACAGTCAAAATTGTAGAAGATTACGGCCTGAAAAAGTGTACAGTTAGCTTGCTTTCCTTAAATATAATGATTATCTAAACTTAATCCATTTTGACAAAGAAGCAGTCATAGAACTCATATAGCGTCGTGAACGTCAGAGGTATTCTAATTGGCCCCATGTACAGCAGGTGGCATGAATCGTAAGGGGCCAACATTGATAAGCGTCAACTAACCTATTTGTCTGACATTTGTAACGATCAATAACCCCACATGTGATGTAAAAATTTTAATTTCTGAATAAGTTCGGTTTCTTTCAGACAACCGGGGTCAGATAAAATACATTATACCGATCACTCTATCTTCCAGAGATCCAATGTCACCAGCAAATCACAAAGTATTTAATTTTTGGTAACTTTTACAAAGGCTCTTGTAGAAGCTACTTTTGAGCTGGAAAGAGCAGAATTCAGGGGAAAGGCACACGAGGAAAGATGCAGGAGGCAGGAGACAAAAAGGAGGAAGCAGGAGGCAGGAGGCAGGAGGCAGGAGGTTAGACGGAAAATGCGAGGGTGAGGAAAACGTAAGAACTCCACGTAAATAAAGTGTGAGGGCAGGTCACCCTCGCCACAGCCCAGATTACGCAGGATTACTGGCGCATAAAGCGGGCACGAGCGGCCCGCCGCCGGGTCGAGTTGCTGATAGTTGCGGGGGTGGGAGGGGGAAAGGAAATGGGAGGGGAATGGGGAGGTGGAATGGGAAGGTGGGATGGGAAGGTGGAAGGGAAGGTGGAAGAGGGAGGTGAAAAGGGTAAGAGAGAAGAGGGAGGGAAGTGCATGGAGAGAGAAAGTAGGAAAAGGAAGGAATGAGGGAAGAGTGAAGAAGAGGAGAAAAAGAATATGACAGAAGAATTGGATGCGATTTAAAGGTAAAAAATTACATTGTCAGTAAAGATAGGATGTAGAGAGCTAAAGGGCTGATGAGTAGAGGTGGATGAAAATAGAAAAGGGAGAGAAACGTTGAAATATAGGGAAAAATAAAGAGGCAGAATTTCCCATGAAAAATTCTATACTTTCGTCCTGGCGATCAGGTCAGTACACAGCGTTTCATTTGAGAGATACAGTAGACCAATTCAAAAACTTTAGCTGACTCAAAAAATAAATGATTCAGTATTGAGTATATAAATGTTTTGAAATCCAAAGCGTCACGATGACAGGACGCGAGCAGCAGGACACGGATAGTACACCAGCGTCGGCGTGCCAGACAAATGCGAACAACAGGCACGGAACGGTGCCGGTCAGCTACACCAGAACATAAGCATGCACAACGCAGCTGGCGCTCGCAGCTCGCTACATGGTTACAGCCGTCAAGAGCGGCACACCATGTAAGGCGCGCATGTTGTTTGTACAAACTGCAGGGGCTGCCCCTGCTCCCTGCCTCCCTTCTCTTCGATAGCCCCGACTGCGCCTCCTCCCCCGCCGAGGTCTTCATTATGCTGGCGCCAAATTGAAGAGCCTCCAAGCGGACCAGTGAACTGGCGCCTCAATCTCCATTACGGACCTCGCCGCAGCCTCACCTAGCACCGGCCATGATCTCCACGTCACCTCGTAAGCTCAAATGCCTGTCAAACAGTCAGGCCATATTTGAGATTGCTTCTTCGGTGAGTCAGCTCTAAGCCTTCTGGTTGACCTGAAAATATCGGGAGCGACAAGGTAACTGTCCGGAAATTTAATTTCTTATTAACTTGTGGCTTTTGACCATCCAAGGGAATGCGTAAGCTCGAGCTTAAGACTCTTCCATGTGCGATAAAGTTGTATTAAATGACTTGCGACATGACAGGGATTGTTACACTGTAGTATCGCGAGCAGGTGCAAAATACAATGTTACCTCCACTTGGTATTCTGATCAGGCAGGTCACCGACTGAATTCGTATTTATTTGCGGCAGAATAGAAGACAGATGTTCGAACTTTGTGTTACGTTTCAAGACCAAAAAACTATAAGCAGGAGGTTATGCTTGATATAGATGGTTGTCTTAGCGACAGGTGGTCAAGACCCCACAATTATTTCTGCTTACTGACTTAGTCGCTCTCATGGTGCAAATCTCTGCATACCCACCCAAATAGAACACAAAACGTAAGAGAATGTTAGAACTCAACCTTGCTCACTTTCGCAAAATGTATCCGCACTAAATATTTTCAGGAACTTATTCTCTTTATAAATGTACAGACTGTTACTAACCTCAAATTCTATTTCAATTTCTTAAGCTTCATTTTAAGAACCGACATGACAGCGGAAAAACCTGGATTTGAGAGCGGAAGTTGGCTAGAGCGCGAGGCGAGCTGCCGTCGTCACCATCTTGAGCGCCTAGCTTCTGGGGTGATGCATGAGATATTCTGGGCTTCGTTCTGTGGCATAATTAGGGGCTGTTTTAGCAGTAAACGTCTGCCAAACAGCTGGCATAATATAGCGCCAGCTGCTGTCGACCTGCGTCCCCTGCTATAGAGGCCTGCATCACCAGGTGCAGCGCTGCACCACGTAATTTAAAGAGCCTTCGTCGAGGGGAAGATTTTATACTCGGTAATCGTTCTAAAAACTATTTAGCCTGCGTTGGCTTATACTTACAATTTAAAACTTATGTTAAAAATAAATAAAGACGACGTAATTTCATTTAGAATTAGGTTAAATGCCGCTGGTTTTCTGTACGCGTCAGATGGTTGGCATTCTTAGCTACAGACGTACTTGTACTTCACAGTGCAGGGGATCAATCAACGCAATGGGGAGGAAGAGAGGAAAGGCTATCTAGCGATCATACCAGTTGGTGCAGGTAATACAGGTAATGCTAACAAGAGAGATGGTCGCGGTCCGAGCGCTGGTCATCGCTCAGAAGAACTATCGGCCATTGAGCAGTCAGTCATGGGCATTGAGTCACGGCACGCCGCCGAGTGTGACGAGCAGCCGACATCGGGCCCCCCACGAGCAAGACGAGCGCTGGAGTCAGATTTGCAGGCGTTCCATGAAACGCAAAACTGCAGCAAAATTGAGCCAAGGTTTGATGAGAATTGTACCGTATTGAAGCATTGAGCTGGATCATTTTCACTTCTTTAAATGAAAATATCGACAATTTAGTCCTCCTTCATGATCAAACCAGTTTTGAGATTCAGAGCTCAAACTGTGGAACCATTTCTTAATGGTGTACAAACCAAATGCAACTTGAAGACGTGTCATAAATTCATTGAAAGTTATGTCGATATGATTCGTACTACACGCAACAAAAAAATAATTGAAAAAAATGTGCACGTGTAAAATATCCTTCATAACGATCGATTGTCAGAGTTAGCCCGAGAAGCGAATAAGAAAATGGAATAAAACGAAAAAATCCCCTGCCCTAAGCGCAAACTTCTCATCCTTTTGGAAGAAGAGAGCCAAGCATCCTGCCATCGCTTTGCACTACCTCATATCTTGAAGTCAATCAGATGCAGTTCCGCAATGTGCCACCAGCTTCGGAGTACCCATTCGTGAGAGGCGTACTGACTGTATCACGGAACGTGGTCATACTGCACATCATGTAACACTAGCTAGGCATCAGCATATAATGTGATATCTCGGTATGCTGCTCCTCATGCTAACACGGGCACACATGTGTGCAGCTTTTGCACTCACTCGCATGAAGTTCCCTTCAAAAGGAGTAAAGCCGTCATTACGGAGAATATACTCGTATGTGATCGCAAAATCCTCGCCTCTATTGGCAATTTTTGCACTTGCAGACCGCTCCGTACCAACACCGCTCACTTAGAACTCAAACAGCCGCCGAAAAATGAAAGTGATAGATGTATTTGCGACTTGAGACGAATATTCAGAAGTGGAATGGCTTGAGACTTATCTTCAGAAGCACGAATTCATCGTAAAGATAATCAGCCCACTGCTCTCGCAGGCAGGTGTGCAGTACGCAGGAAAGACGCAGGTATGCTGCAACTCGCTCCGTCAGGGACCGCGGCTCGAATAAGCTACATCCGCGATACTCTGGAATTTGACACAGGTGGAGGCACGCGTGCAATACACGCAATCCTTGCACGCAAACGCTACACACGAGGGAGGGCTGCATTCGAATATGATCAGAGCGAAGTACCATTGAAAATCTGATACTTCGGGTAGAGTAATAAGTTTAAATTCGTACAAAGCTTCGGTCAAACGGAAGACCAATATAGCTTCATACGTAGACCACATTACAGATCGAAGGTAACTGAGAGGGTGCCATAGCCCACAAGTTGCATCAGTTGCTCCCCGCATTAACAAAGCTGCATGGAAGCGTTCAGTGTCCAAAGTCATTGTTATATTTCTTATCGCGAAATGAAATAACACGTTGATTGCAGCGCCACCCAACGGTGGTTGCTAAGAGGATTTTCATACTACGGCTTATCCTGACCTCATAAATATTCAATACTTCAAAATAAAGGCACGATCTATTAAATAGTTTTCATTTTCAATATTGGACGCTAAAATAAACTTAAATTTTCGTTCAATATTAAATTTCTGTTCAACTAGCCGCTGACATGCTAAACAGATGATGACTCAAAACTGACAAGCTAAGGGTAAAATATTCAGCAGAAATTATATCTCACGCGAATTTCAACTTTCATGGGCGGATACTCGAAGTAAGAAGACAACGCATAGAAGGTAAATCAGATGACGCACGAAGAGGACATGCCTCTGAGCACGTTCACCACGAGAGGATGTTTGGGTGCTGGCAGCAGCATGTAAACTCAGGCACCACGCAAACAGCGCGGGCGGCCGCGGCGGCGTGTGGAGCGTCCGGTACTCAGCCGAGTCCTGCGAGCGCCGGGCACGCATGGAGGGCTGGCGTGTCAGGGTCAAGGCATCAGTGCAAGACCCCAATCCTGTAGTTGATCTTCTAGGGAGAAGAATGCGAAAGCTATGAGAATTTTAGGGTATCAGTGGTGTGTAGTTAACTTGACCAAGCAGGATGTGGACGAAGTTCTGGGACTATGAGTGTAATGATTAATTTCTTATATTATTCATATATGTACAAAAAAAATTAGTTAGTAACCGTTTAAAATTCGACGCGTCTTTTCTAACTGAATCCCAATCACGAGCTTACTTCAGAATCTTTTTGCCGCATTGCAAACCATATGGTGAGGAACTTCTTCTCATGCCTATTTCAGGAAGCGATTCAGAATTTGAGCCGCGTGGGAGGAAGCACAAACTTCAGGCCCAAGAATAAACTAAACAGAAAATCCCATAGGGTTTATCTAAGACGATGAGGTGAAGCCCCATTTCCATACAGTAGAAGCGTGGAACATCGTCTTGACACTTCTATTACGTTCTGCTTGGTGCATGAGATTTTGCGTAAAGAAAATGAACGGCTCGTCGAAATTAGTTCGATGAACAAATTTGCGTGCACTCGCGCATTTTTTCAAATGAAAATGGAACATTTCTATGATTTGGAAATAGCCAAATCACACCATAACGAGGTAGAATTTTCATGTCTGAGACGCTTTTTGAAGTTTCAGCCTGTAACTGAATTTCTCAGCACTTCGTCAGTGTGATAACTGAACTTCGACGTACAAGTGAAAGGTTTCTCATTTGGACACAAGATGCCATCCATGACAGTACTTTCCTCGAACTTGGTCAGAAGGACCACTCCTTCCCTAAGGCACAGAATTAAAACGGAAATTCAAAGAAACTAAAAAACAATAGCACAATTTAGCAAAATATGCTGAAGAGCAATTACTTTCGTCGATACATTTGGAATCTCTTTCATAAGACCAATTTAGACTTCCAGAGGGCGCAGCTTCGTTGCCGCTCCCCTACGATGTGATGGAATAAATTGATGTGTCAATAAACTGATGCACCGTAAAACCTTTCAGTAGCAATAAATTAAAGTTTTTAGTTCGATGTTCACACATCACTATACAACGAATGCTTAATTACCTTGTCTGGAGTCAGCAGACAATCACGACAAAATGATCTACATGATCAAGTTCCACAATTAAGTGAACGGTTATGCAGGCCCAGAAGATCACATGACGTCAGGGCGCACGGCAGGCGGGCACACAATGCTGGAGGTGTGCCTCGTGACGTCACGTTGGCCGGGAGGCGTGGGAGAGGCGGCATGCGAGGCCAGTCTGATTCACGCCCGTCACTCTCCCCACATTTCCCCTAATAGCGCAGCACAAAGCCAGACGAAAGCGACAAGCGCGCACTTTTAAGAGCAACAACAGCGTACATCAAAGGCTGCAAGGCCTGCTGCCAGATCTCGGAGCGCCGGGTTGAGGGGCACAGAACTGGTGCCCTCAGCGCGTCTAGGGCGGAAGGAAGGAACAGGTTTCAAGCTGGGGCACCGATGTTTAGCTCTTTTTCACCATTCAGGGGTCATACAGTACACGGTCCTGGTACACTCAGCAGAGCAGCGCATGGATTTAATAACCGTGTCTTAAGTGAAGTCATAACAATTCACTATTACAAAATCGCTCTCAGTGTTATCCAAAGCCGTGTTGAAAAATTGGAAAATTAAAATACATGTACAACACAACTTGGCAAGTCTAGTCCTTGAAAATGGAGCGTATCATTTTCATTGTGTTATTACATATAATTGACATCTTTTCCACGACGAAACACTTTGTTCATGAGAAAGGAAAGATTTGGAGACGCGGCGAATTTGATCACAAAGAAGGATTATTTCGCTCAACTGGAGTGTGCATGCAATTAATATACTGAATAATACATTCTTAGTTGTCATTTCGCACAGAATCATGAGTAAAACCTTCAATCTATTTGACTCTTAATGTTCAGTAGCCTATAGAATTAAATGTTTTGCATTCCGACCTACTGAAAAAGACGTTAAAATGATATTCGTCACACAACATGAACTGCTAAGGGTTATTCATAAGACGTACAAAATAATGAATAAATTCCAGGAATGATCAGTGAAGTGAAGATACATTTTCATTTTCTGCTGCCTCTCCTCTGCAGCACAGACGCTGCCAGTGACCGGCAGCACTGAGGAGTCGCACACGGTCACCGTCACAGAAGGAGCTGCCGCCACATTCTGGCATTCATCTCACGACGAGGTAAGGAGTTTGCTTACTGCTTGATTTTTGCACATAATATATTGTGAGCGTACATTCTATATATATTGTGAGTAATGTGTATGCTGAGAATCAAAAGCGTGTACACTGTACAGTATGTGTGTGCGCAGCGCGCGGGAGAGTGCACATGTGTAACGCATGCGCACACAGGATCGCGCGAGCGTGTAGAACGACAAGCAAGTCCGATATAGCGACGGAACTTTAAATTATGGAAAATATGACCGTAACAAAACAAAATGCCTCCTTAAAACAAGACTGGACAAGCTGCAGGTTACGCACATGCACATACGACTCCTAAAAGTATTGAGGGAGCAGCTCGAATTCCTGCGAGAGGCGCAGAGATGTGTTGCGTAGGTGAGATACAATGATATGCAACATGAGTAAAATGTTCGTATTGCCACAGGGGAGATCTAAAGAGTGAGGGCGCAGAGACTTGCAGAGACTTGCATGAAACGCAAATACCCGCTGTGAATAAGGCGATGAGGTTGGTCACGAAGAGGAACCACAGAGATTTGACACGCGAGTAAGGCGCAGAGATTTATCTAGTCAGTAAGACACAGAGACGTGCCACGTACAGAAGGTGCAGGGGTATGTCACACAGGAGGAGGGGAGAAGAGGCGCAGAGACATGACAGAGAGAGCCAGGCAGGGACATGAAAGGGAGCACTGCAGCGGTCTCGCCTTACACAAGCGGACGCGTCTGTAAACAAACAGAGACGGGCTTCAGGGACGGTGCGTCCCACGCATTCTTCATGTTTGCATTGACAGCGTCCGCTGCAATGGGGCAGCATGGCTGCTCAGTGCTACCACCGCAGTGCCATTTGTTGCTGCTGCCGTCGTCAGGACGGCCAGCACCCATGTAGTTGCGCCGTAAGACACGAGTACTGGGACACTGCGATGTACACTATTGCACTCACTGCCTGCTCTACTCGTTACAAAGCCAGTTCTACTCGTTGCATTGCCTGTATGCAGAATATCTGCAGCTTAGATTAAGTTTATTTTAATGGCAATAAAATCCAAAATTTACAAAGTAAATAATCAAAAGAAATAAAGAGTTAATGAGTAAATATTAATATTATTGAAAATATATCATTCGATCATGTGAGGAGCTAAAGTGTATTCAAATTTCGCATCCCTCATAAGACCATATTAGCTTCGAACTTTTATCAACCGCAAAAAACTGATGTCGTTCGAAGTTTTCATTTTCCACGC